>PVIR01001637.1:0-21080 GCA_004026965.1 Petromus typicus | reverse complement strand
GGCTGGGCAATGGCATCAGCCTTTGGGGATTTGCCTCAGGAGCCAAGTCTTAATGACACGGCTGACCATATGCATGGCCATGATCAGTGGGGGAACTTCTATGGCTATCAAGCTTTTGGAATTACTCAAAATTGAGTGCTCTCTGCAGGAAAATTTATGAATAATAAACTTCTTTAATTTGATAACACTAATCCATACAAGCGAAGTAATGTCCTAGAAGGTTAGTAGCCTGTATTATTAAATCATGCTCATATTTAAATATGACAAAATTCTCTTGTCTTGGTAAACCCTGAAGTCAACACTCAAAGGGCAAAGCAATGACACATATACAGCTTTTATCCAGAAATATTTCCTCCCTGACTCCAAATCAATCAGCCATGGATATCCAGTCTGCCAGTGTGTATTCCCATAATATATCTTTTACCCAAGCCCATAATAAATCCACTTTTAATTAACCTCACAGTACCCCATATGAATCACTTAAAATAACTTCAGATCTAATTGACAGACTCGAGCTCAGCAGGCAGCGGTAGGCTCCGTGGTGTTCCACACAGGGAAGTGTTACTGCTCTTCACTAGGCGCAACAGCTGATGTCCCGGCCTTCTCGGATTAGCCATGGTCCTCACTGCCAGCAGGACGGCTTCCTCTGCGCCTGCCCCAGATAAGAGCAAGCAGCCTCGCCTCTGCTGATGTGCCCTAGCTGCGGCTGCTCCTTCCCTGCCAGCTGTCTGTCAGAGTCCCACACCAGCCCAAGGTTTCCACTAGACCTGAGGAGAAACGGGGGCCAGGAGGAGAGGTCCTAGGGCAGTAATGAAATGCGGCCAAACACTGAGGTGTGGCTTCAGTGCCCACTGGTCCTACCTGATCTGAAGAGAGGGCAGAGGGAGAGGGCAGGACGAGAAGGGGGTCAGGAAAGAGTCATCCTGTTTTGCGTCCCTCTGGGTCCCAGCCTACTCCGTCCTTTCTCATTCTCAGTTGCCATTTTGAGCTTTCTTCACAAATTGAATCTTGTTTTCCAAATTGGCCAGGGGAAAGTTTTTGCCATGCTGAAATCATTTCCAGAGCTAAATCAGGAAACCTGAGGCAGCCGGGCAACCTTACAGCTGGCTGGAATGTGGCTTGCAATAAAAGGCAGTGTGAATAAGGTGTATTGAAGCTAAATTGGATTTGTGTGAAGGGCCGTTTATCCAGAGGGGGATGGAGGTGGAAGGAGAGGAATTAATGAACAGAAGAAATTAAATTAGCTCAACCAAGCCTTTAAAAATATACTGAAAAATACTTGACCTGCCATGAACCTTTTTACAAAACAGAGACCTTTGGGCTTGGCCGTGGCCCGAGAGAAGCCCCTAGAAGAGGCGCTCTGGAGTCAGATGAGCGCCCCGACGCTCGGAGTGTGGTCTCCCCCGTGGTGAGGGCAGAAGGCACCAGAGGGAAGTCAGTCTGCAGCTGTGAAGCCAGCGGTTACCCGAACTGATGAAAATGTTTAATCAGCCAATCAGAGAGGACCTGATGCAAAAATAAACATGGCTCTCCATCTTAGCTTCCCCACTTTCCTTCAATGGGATGAAAAGAAATCATGACCTATCATGTTCTTAAAAAATTATTGATCAATTTATGAGTCTAATGCTTTAATTGGCTGCAATAATATTTTACTCACACTTCTAATCTGATCTTATCCTCACTCTGAAAAGCCATGGGGAATTCTGCCGGAAGAATGGGAGTGTAGTTACAAGAAAAAGGGTTTTTAAATTAGATGTATATTATTATATGGCAGGGCTTTATGTTTTATATTATCATATATTACAGTATTGATATATTATCATATTAAACTAATCTGGTTATGGAAAATTTGAAAGCAGCTATCTAATTTTAGTATCAAAACATTTAATAATATTAAAACATTAACAGAACAGGAATGGGTAAAAGTATTACATATCAGTTTCAATGTGTGGCATACATCTATTTACATTTCATCCAAATTTTATTATATGAAAATAAGATCTCACATCTATTATTTTATCTCCACAATCAGTAAGAAATACAAATATATCAAATACTCTAAGCTCTTCTGCCCAAAGTATTAGAAAATAATAACATACGCATTAAATAAATTTTTATTTTTGTGGTTCTAGGGATAGAACCTAGGGCCTCATACATGCTAGGCAAGCACTCTACCACTGAACTACACCACCTCAGACTTGAAAATATTCGTATTTTAAAAATGTATGTTTTATGCAAAAGACAAGTCCATGGAGTCTGGAAGTCCACTGTAGGTGAAAGCCAGGCTTTCACTAAAGTTCAGCCAGGCACTGTGACTCCATCTCATCGTGACTCTACCTCGGCCAAAAGCTCTGCCTCTTCAGTTAGTCTACAACGACCCACCTCTGTGCATGCTTCAGCCAGTCCGCGACTGTCCCCACCTGTATGTTTACGCCCTCTACCCTTTACTATAAAAGTAACTGAATTTGCATTAAAGACGGAACAATTCTCGAAATGCTCCCCAGAGTCTGCGTGGTGACTGCGCGCTCACCCTCCTGGTCTAGGCCTCCGCACCTGATCCTCGGCAGCCGTGTACCACCCAGACGCTGAGGATGACAACAGTCCACCTAACAACTCTCTTAAATATACCAGTAAATACTCGGGTGCCCCTAACAGGCACTAAGCAGATAGGTTTGTTGGTAGGATTTTACTTGATTCACTTATTCCTAAAGATCTTAGTAAGAAAAAAACAAAATCACAAGCCTCACCACACAAGGTTAATCATAAAGATGTCTCTTCCCATCCTTAGGTTCGGAGACGCATCGACAGGCTTGATCTCCCTAGAACTGGAATATTCATTCCCAATCCACAGCTCACCCCAGGCCCATCACAGGTCCCAAGGCTCTGGGCGTCCTTAAGAAATGCCCATCAGTCCAGGCCATCCCCCCTAAGTGCACCCAATCTCTTCCTGCGAAACACCATGTTGCGGTATAGCCTTTGGCCTAAGTTTGGGAAATGTCCAGTGTGACCGTTTGGTGTGCTGTGCTTTTCAGAACTGCCTAGCAAGACTGCCTTCCCTCTGCATACAGTCATGAGTGACCCAGAACATCAGCGACGTTTCTTACTGCATTATTTCTCATTTTTTAAAAAGTGCAAATTATCACCTTTCTCCACCCCAAATGACCCATGGTAAAATTAACAACATTCCTAACACCACCATGCATAATAGGTCAACCTAGAAACAGACGTCAGATCTGCATTGTCTGTAGTAACCACTTGTGATGATTAAGTTTCCATTTATTAAAGTGAATAAATTAAAAAACAAGCCCCTCAAGGGCTCTGTAGCTGCACACAGCTGTGGTTTCTGCCCTCAACACTCATCATACGGAGCATTTCCATTGTGCAGACCCTTCTCCAGGACAGGGTCCTTTACATACATGCTCCTTCCATGTTCTCCTGTATGAACGCCAGTTAACACAGGGCAGAAGGGAATAATTCATCTGGTGTTTGAAACCGTTACCTTGGCCAGCAAGTTCTTGCATGTTGTTCTGCAGTTCTAATAAGAACTACTGAACATAGAAATGGATATAAAATGCAAAGAGGCAGGCTCTGTAATTTAGCATTTTCTACCACCCATTTCTTTCTTCACTGAGACTTCCACTCAACTTGGGCCACATAAGGACATTTCAGCCAAAAGCAGACCACGTTTCACATGTTGCATAAGACAACATTACTTTCTGCTAGTGCTGCTGCTTCCTCTGTGATGCCTGCACAATGACACAATCACCTAATGACACCTTTCTCAGAGTATTACCCTGCTGTGTGACTGTATTAGTGAGCTGGAATGCAGGAATTGAGGATATACAGCCGAGAGACTCAGAGAACACAGTGTAATAAGGAACATGTAAAAGTGACAAACCACAGACGATTTGCTAAGAGCCATGATCCACGCACTCAAGCAGCACAGCATGATCCCCAAGGATGGAGGCGAAGGTAAACTTTCTCTAACTTGGTACTATTTGCATTTGGGGTTGATTGCACTTTGCTATCCCCTGCACCAGAAGATGTCTGGCAGTATCCTCTTACTCTATGTGTGCACTTTCCCCCTCTCACACGGGACCGGCAAAAATGGCTCTAGACATTGTCAAATTTCTCCTGGGGGCAAAGTTGCCTCCTTTAGAGAAGTACTGTGTCATGGCCTTTGGGACATATTCATTTATTTACTTCACAGAATTCTTGGGGGGAGATAATCAGAGGGAAGAACAAGGTCTTCACAGAAAGATGTCCATGTTGAGGTGGATGGGTGTGCCGATGGTCCCAGCTATGTGGGAGTCTCGTGATAGGACGGCTTGCACCCAGGATTTCAAGACCAACCTGCGCAACAATAAGAGACTCTTATCTTAAAAGTAGAAACTTAAAGCTAATGTCTAATGGGTAAAAGAATGTGCAGGTGGGGCACCTCATAGTGAGGGAACAGCAGGTAGCAGAGTTTGGAGGGCTGGGAACCCTGGGCCCAGGGCAAGGTGCCTGAGGGTGGGTACTGTAAGAAGAGGATCTGGAAGTCGGGAGGTTCCCCAGGCTTGCAGAAAGAGCACCCTGGGCCTGGTACTAGGAAGAGGTAGGTAATAACTCAACCAGCTCTGGGAGCAAGAACCCATGTCCGAGACCCTTTCAGCTCATCAGAGAACTCGGGAGGTAAAGTAACAACAAAGGGGAAAGCAGGTCTCCTGGAGTGAGCCATTATGAAAGAGTAAGGTTTGAGAGAAACTCTAGGTATTATTTTCTTAATCATAGTTGACTAGGGATAGTATTAAATGCCCTAAGGTCTGAAATTGGAATGCACTAAAACAATACTGTATCAAGCTCACCAAACAGTATTGGGTGCACAACAATCACTCCATATTTAATAAAATGTTTAATTTAGCTTAGTAATATTTGTCTTAGTCACTCTCTCGTCCATAAAACAAAATATACAACACCTACAACTTAGAAGAAGACAGGTTTGTTGTTTTAGCTCGAGTTTCAGTCCATAGATTGTTGGTTCCACGGACAGTGGCCCTGGGAGCTGCTCAGACAGGCCAGACAGGAAGCAGGGACAGAAGGGAGGAGCCAAGAAGGGAGACGCCCCAGGCCACGTCCCACAGACCACCTCTCCCTCAAACCCCGCCTCCTAACAGCAGGCCCACCTTCCCAAAGCAGGCTGGGAGACATCCACAAAGGAGTTCTTTTGAACATTATTACAGTTTAAATGTCCATGAAGATAATGTAGCAAAGGAAAAATGCAAATACACTTTTCTGTTCCTTTTATAGCTTGTCAATCACATGGTTATTAAGTCTGAAAAACTACAAACTGAAGAACCAAAAGTAAAAAAAACTAAAGGAATTTTCTAGCATAATTTTCAAATTTAGTTAAACTTTTTGTTGTTGTTGTTCTAGAGAAAGTATTTCTTCTGCATCTAGTATACATTAAAAGGTCCTCTAAGGACTTAGCCTGAACAATACAAGCAGGGATGATAGGTAGTTTATGTTAATTTTGAAAACTACTATGTTTAAAAGAAAAGCAGTGTAGCCAGGTATGGTGATACCACCGATATTCCCAGCACTCTGGGACGTGGAAGCGGGAAGCCTGCAAGTTTCAGTCCTGCCTGGGGATCACAGTCCCTGAGCTCAATCCTTGGTACTCCCCACAAGTGATTTAGTAAAGACATTCACTTCTTTTGAACTTGACCACTTCATCTTTAAAATTTTCAAAAAGTACATGCATTTCATGTACTACATTCTGTTTAAAACAGCATTTGCCTTCAGGCATGCTTATCCATACTAAAACATTTCAGGTTTTATGGGTATGAAAAAATCCTGAAAGTACCTAAAAACACAGCATAACAGACTCACGTGTAACTAGAATGTATTCAGAATACAAGGGAAAAACATGTTCTAGTTGTCTAAAAAAGTAAAACCAAATACCAGTATTAAAACAGAAGTCCTAGAAAAAATGAATTTCTGGCCTCTTAGACATGAATGGAAAACTGTTTGAGTCAAGTATAAATGTGCCTGTGTTCCTGATTAAATTACTTTTTAATAAAGGCAGTAAGTGTATACTTGGGAATTTATACTTTTCAGCCTTTATAAATTGTCAAAATCACTCATTTAAAAATAATTGTGTAGAATCAACCCAAAATTGATTGCTATATGACCCATATGTACATGTACAACACAAAATTCACCATGAATATTAACTAAAAACTACTGTCTGGTCCCAAGCTTGCAACTTCAAGGGTTATTTATTGATGAGAAATAAACAAAAAGAAACTCAATCAGAAATGTCTGGGGGCTGCTCCAATGAGATGCATTTTCTGCATTACCACTATAATGAAAGGAAGAGGGAGCTGAATTTTTGCTAAGATGGCAAATGGTTCAAAAATTTAAGCACAGAGTGCTAGGAAGTGTCCAGCAGGCTTGGGGAGACATGGCGGGTCTCTGCCTGGCTCGGTGCTGCCCTCCATGGTGGCCATGCAGATAGGGGTGGGTAGCTCTGGACCACTGCACCCCCAAGGCGCCAGCAGCTGAAAGGTGGAGGGAGGCTCTGAGCTGCGCAGTCAGCCGCTGCCTGTAATACAGACTTGGCGAGCAGTTGCTCCAGTAAGATGCTGTCTTTTATTTATTTATTTATTTATTTTTAATTGAAATCTTTATTGGTACATTACATATATACATCATAATTGCATTCAACAATGAGAATTTGTACCAGTATATGACACAACTTAATTCTCATTTTTTCCCATAACCCTGCCCGCCCTCCCACCCCCACCCCATATACATAAACTTTGTTTCCATTCTTTTTGTTATAATCTCATTATTTTCCCCCCTTCACTCCATTACGCTTTGAGAACTCGAAGTGTCCCGTTGAAAAGGACAAACGTGATTGCTTAAGAAAAGACAGCATAGAAAACACTCGATGCTGTCTTTTCTTAAGCAATCACGTTTGTCCTTTTCAACGGGACACTTCGAGTTCTGGGAGAGCCTGACACATCGTAGGAAGCAGAGAGGCTACGTGCTGTGAAAGTGCACGTGAGTCAGAAGGGCACTGGCTCATACTTTCACATCACTAGAAGAGCTCCAGATTTCGAAGCACCTTGGGGCGAGTCTTTTTATAAAATGAACTTCCACTTCTGAAGATATCTAATTTTAACATGCATTTTTAGGGGCAAGGATTTAGCTCAGTGCTGCTGATGTCTGCTGGGCAAGCTCAAGGTCCTGGAGTCCAATCCTGGTACCACAGTGCAGGCCTGGTGACTCATGCCTGTCATCCCAGCACTCGGGAGGCAGAGGCAGGAGGATTTCTGTGAGTTCAAGGCTAGCCTGGGCAACACAGTGAGTTCAGGGCCAGCTTAAACTAAAAAATGAGATCTTGTCTCAGAAAAAAAAAAAAAAACACACATTTTAACAGTTTCTTTTAAGAGCTGGGCATCATGGCACACTCTCTGTTCCCAGTGTACAGGATGCGGAGGCAGAAGGATTGCCCTGAGTTCGAGGCCAGCCTGAGCTATATAGTGAGTTCAGGCCTAGCCTGAACTACATAGCAAGACCTTGACTTCAAAAATATTCATTTTTTATAAATGAGCTGACTTCATTTTTTTTCTTTCCTTCCCCCAGGGCACATTTTTAAGTACATTTGGACCTTTCTGTTTTCGGTCTCCATATCCGTGTGTCAAGTACCCGGAGGTCTGCCCAGCCTAGAAGATCTCAGATTTGGCATATACAAGGTTCTGAGTTCAACTGCCTGCACCAAAAAATAGGAAAATTTACAGATTTAAGAAGCTTGCGCCTCTACTGACCACATTAAAAGATGCTGACTTTGTCCCTGTTACTAGGTCTTTGATGATGCAATACAACATGGTCTGACAACTACAGACCACTAACATTGTATGAGGTATTGTGAGTAATCTACAGGTGAGCAGTGTCTACGGGAAATTGTCTACGGTTCTGTGGAAAAGCCACACTCTCGCAGGAGGGGCTTGCGGACCTACAGACCTGAGCTTGGAGCCTGGAACTGATCGCCCCTGGAGGACAGAGTAGTGACTGCACACACAGCCTTCACTGCCCTCCAGGAGGGAAGGCTCTGGGCGCTTAGCGCAGTGGAACTGATGGCCCCAAGCTCTCTACCACCAAGTGCCGTAGCTTTGGAGGGGCTTGTGGGGCTCAGGCACAGCTTCTCAGCAGACAGGCCCTGGTGCTGACTCCCTGCCCTCAGGGTCAGGGAGAACACTGAGATCTTGGGCAAGCCACTCCTCCACAGCACCAGTGCAGAATCCTGGCCTCCCTCTGTGCTCAGGGCTCCGGCAGGGAGCCCTGCCCTCCCACCACAATGGGAAACACCGGACCAGTGGCTCTTGCTCAATCCAACAAAAGAAATATCCTCAGGGTAATTATCTGGGGCTTTTAAAATTACAGCGTGCGCTATGAGTGGCTCATCCTCCCAATTCTGATTTTCTGGCACTCTCAAAGTTCATATGCTGGAAACCTGGCTTCCAGTACAGCGCTGGGGAGCGAGGTGAATGGAAGGTGTCTGAGTCAGAGGCTACATCCTCAGGAGGACCGAGTCCCTCGGGGAGGGTGCGATGGCTCTCCAGAGCTCGTTCTGTGCCTTTCTGCTTCCCCACCACCAGGTTACCCTCAGGGGCGCTCACCAGGCCCTGCCCTCCCAGCCCCCCATGCCCATCTCAGTCTATGGCTTTGTCACAGCAACAGAAAACAGTCACAGATTTGGACAAAGAAGCGGGCCTGTGGAAGCTTCCCTGCATGCCCCGGCACCACTGTGTCCGCCACGTTGTCACCTGCACTGATGTGACAGTTTCCATCACCAGATGACGAGCTCTTAAAAGGAGGGACTTTTCCGGGTGGCTCCCCCATGGGTGTCTGGCAAATGAGCGAACACCGAGTGGCTCACGCCTGAGGCACCGGCAGCAGAGCCACCTGTGGAAGCTGCCCAGAGCATCCAGTCCCTCCCTCCCTGGAGCCCATGTCACCCTGGCACAGTGTCAGTGGGTGGCAGGGCTGCAGCCAGCAGGCAGCATGCTCCCTCAGGAACTGTACTAAGAGGTGGCTCTCAAGACGAGTTGCCTGCACAGCCTCCCATCTCTGGGAGAGGTGCCAGGCCTGGGTCCTCACGAGGAGCATTCCACTCAGGGCTCCCCTAGGGAGTCAGGGTGCCAGCCAACCCGGGGCACCGAGACCTCCTGCCACCTCCCTCTGAAGGACATGTGGAAGGCATTGCCCTTATTGAGAAGCCCTACTTCTGACTGCACCCCACACCCAATCACTAAGTGTGTCTCCCAGGCCTGCCCAGGGTCCTCTTCCTTGCTGTCAGGGCAGTGCAGGAGCAAAGTGCAGACCTGTGCTGCTCATGCAGTAGCCGTCAGCCCCTCCAAAGGTCAGCCTCTCTCTGCAGAGAATGGTCAAAGGAGAATGTCTTCTGTCTTCTCTGCAGGGCATTTGTCCCCATGTCCCCAGGGGATGCTTCAGCCCACCCCCTGGAACCTTATAGTTCAGCATGAAGACAGACATTTAGTGACTGACTACAAGTCTTTAGCTACAAAATAAAGAACAGGATACATTGCTTGCAAATCAAGTACAAACAGTCTGGGGAATCAGAATGACTTCGTCAGGAGTCACACTTAAGGTGTGGGCAAAGGAGAATCCACATTTAAGGAGACACTGCACTGCACTGAGCCAGAAAGTGGCCTGTGGATGGGATCTCAGATGAACAGGACAGACTGGCCCGACTGAGATAGCGCTTACAATGTGGTGGACAGGAAAAATCATGATGGATTGTCCAATAATGAGTTAATTACAACGGCAGCGATGCCATGAAAAAAGAACAGTGGTACTGTGCACAGACGTGCTTCATGAAATTTCACATCCCTTACAAAAGCGATTCTGATATGAGCTTAGCAGGGGTAACCCAAGCATTGGTCAGATCAGAAGCCCCTTCTTGTCCTCTGCTCCCGCCTCCCATCTGTGCAGGGAGCTGGCCAGGCTGCGGCTGTGAACATGCTGGGCACAGGGTGATCCATCACGTGTGGGGTGCATTCTTCACGTCTTATTTTCACACGGAATGCTATATTGAAATGCTCCTAGTGTTTTTTATGAATACTTTGATCCAATACTGACACAAGCACACAGCTGATCTGCTATTGTCACCGAGAACCTCGAAGGCCAGGCTGCCTGTGCGTTGTGACATGTGGAGAAGGAACAAAACTGCTCACTGGCCACACGGGCGCAGACGACCTAGGGCACTGCTGAGCAGTGGCCTCCATGAGGAGGACGACCTTCACCAAGAGCTGGTGCTAAGCTGTATGGAACCAGGAGAAGAAATGGGAAGTCTTACTAAGGTTACTATAAAGATATTCCATTGCAAAGCCAAGTGGCAATCTCCCATGGCTTCGGGAGAGCAACGCTCGGACGCTCTGTGTACGCAGCCCTCTCTTCATGAAGATGGCATGGGTGGGCACCTGACAGTGCATAGCAGGGCAGAGAGAACACAGTCCCTTTGCCGAGGGCTGTCACCAGGCATGGCAAAGGTCCTTGCACCCACCTGTGTGCAAAGCTGGTGATTTGGGATGGAGCAGCCCCGTCTGCTGCATAAACTGCAAGGGCAGCTCCTAGGAGCAGAAGCTCCCACCGCTCCCTGCAGAGCTGCACTGTGCCTCTATGACAGCCAGGGCCGCGGGAAGCCGGAGAGGCTGGGCCCTGCGCAGGCACAGCTGCTAAGTGGGAGCAGCTGCTGTGCACACATAGCACACCTCTGGTGATCTCGCACTTCTTGGGATTCGCCGGTCTTGGGACTGAACCCAGGGACACGGAGCTGTAACTCTAGACCTTTTTATTTGACATAGGGTTTTACTAAGTTGCCCAGGCTGCCCTTGAACTTGCAATCCTCCTGCCTCTGCCTCCCAAGGAGCTGGGATTACAACCCTGTGTCACCACACCTAGCTGTTAATCTAATACTTTTATTATTCAGGATCTATAACGAACACTGACAATAATGTACAAAAACTAACGTGTTCACTATTTTTAGCACAAAATACAGTGTCAACCAAATCTATCTTTTAAAACCATACCCACAACTTTAAAGAAAAGGCATCTATTAGTATTAAAACATGTCAGAAAGAACCCATGCTGGTAAATACTGTACAATGTCAAATTTCATAAATCACGAGGTTTCCAAGATGGCATATTGAAATACACAAATTAAAAGGTACTAGTATCACGACCCCATGCCCTGCTCTATTTTCAGAAACTAGGCATTCATCTGATGGCCACCTTCTACTCACTTTTCAACAAGAGGCAGGTGGCAGTGGTGCAGAGGAGAAGCCCGCAGCAGAGGAGGCCGGCGGTCCCTTTCCAGCTTTGCCTCTGTGACAGTGGCTCAGTCTCCTGGTCTTTATTTCCACATGTCCTCTGATCAGACAACTTTCTCCTAGCTCCAACAAGGCCAGAAGTAGGGACTCCCGGGCTTGAACCCAAAACAAATGCTCTGGACAGAGTCACTCAGAGCCCACCGTCCCACCGACACACTGTGTGCTGGGAGAAGGGAAGTTAGGCTGGGAGCACTTTTATTTATTTTTTTTTTTCCTGAGGCCAATTTCCTCACACATTTACGACTGAGAGTTGTGCATCTTCAGGAGCCACAACATGAGCGGTGATGTGCCAAGAGCTGAGCTGCCCAGTTCCTGCCGGAGGGTGTTGGGCTCAGCGCCGGGCCTAGGACCAGCGTGGCTGAAGTCGCCCGGGGAGAGGCCCCCGCTGCTCAGGCTGCTGGCCTCTGGGAGGGGACTGAGCTCTGATCTGGACCCCGGCACTCTTCCAGACCGCCTTTCCAGAACTGGCCGTCTTACTGTTCTGCTGGGTAACAAGATGGTTCTGCTGGCACAGGCAGTGCACGCGCTCACACCTATCACAACTACAGCTGCTTCGTTATGAACAAAAACAAGGGAAAGTGTATCAGGGAGAAGAGCAGCCGGGGAAGGGCGGGCCTCAGAGCGATAAGCGTCACACGCTGTTTCCAGAGATTTAGAGTTGACGCCTCCCCGCCTGTGCTAGGCGAGTTCTGCTGCTCCTCGCTGGCGGCCTGGCTTGGAAGGGCTGTCCGGTTCAGACACAGTGAGGCCAAGAGCTGCACACGGTCCCTGTCGGCTCTGCAAAGAGGCCAGCCGTGCCCTTCCATCAAGGGGCCTATGTGGGACTCAAGTCATGGGCCACTGGGGGCAGACACGGGCAAGGCCCACCCTGCTCTGGGGGTCAGCGATCTCTGGATGGGCAGACATAGACCCACTAACTGGCAAGTAGTGCTGGGAGGCCAACTGCACACAACACGAACGTGAGACTGGGTAGACCCACTGGGGCACGTGGAAGGTTCCAGTCTAACAGTGAAAGGGCATGGCTGACAGCACTCCAAAAGTTAAATAAAGTACAAAACATATAAACATAGAGTATATAACAGTTTGGAAAACACCACAGTTTATGCCATTTTTCTAGAGCTCAGTCCTAGAACTCTGTAATGAAAGTATGCATACTGAATTGACTATGAAAGAGTTCTTAAAAGTAGGGACTGAGTTAGGCTGCTTCTCTAAAAACTTGGTCTTCACTCTCAAGAAAAAAGCCACTTGCTGTTGTTAACATTAAAATACGGACCAAAAGGCAAAAGTAAAAGTTAGGCATGGTGGTACACACTTGTGCTGCCAGCACTCCAGAGGCTGAGGCAGGAGGATCACAACTTAGAGTGCCACTGGGGCAACTTAGTAAGATCTTCCTTGTCTCAAAATAAAAATGATATAAACTGAAAAAGAAAAGGATTTAGGGATAGACAGTTCAATATTCCTGGGTTCAATCTTTAGTATTATAAACAAACAGATAAATAAATATGAAAGACCTTAAAAAGACAACAGTAAATATAAGTTATTTAGGACTAAGTGATAATGCATGTACTGCCCTTCCTTCTAAAACAATCATTTCAACAACTGAAACATAAATTTTCAACAAATTATTTTTTCTAGATCACTGACTAAAATAGGCAAAAGGTCCTACAGGAAAGTCTCTAGGAAAACACCACACTGCTATGAGGTCCTGAGGCACCAGGACCTCAGATCACAGAGGCCACCAGTCCTCAGTGATCTCGACAGAAATACACCAAGGTCATCTAGGGGGCTGCTCAAATTGCTGCTCCTGACAACTACACATGAAGGCAAAGTCTACTTAAATGGCTACTTCAACCACAAGACAAGCAACTAGAGGATAAAAGATAGTAAGAAGTTATATATAATAACTATATTGTAGCTAATGTAAGTCCAATCAGTTTCTTTAAATCCTTAGAGCTAAGTCAAATAACAGAAAAATTTCATGCCTACAATGTAAACATCAATACAACATAGTGGAAAAAGTCAAATTTTCCACTGATAAAAGCTTAATGGTAATATAAAGATATGTTATATTAAAAAACCAAATTCTCCCAGACATGAAAAACATTTTTTCCTAGAATATAAAATATTCTAATGATTAGTATTAATTTTCTAGTATAGACGGGATACCAATCAGTAGATTCACTTTATTAATAAAATTTTTAAAGGACTGATTTTCAGACAATCAATAAGGAAAAACATATGTATGTATGTATACATATATATATATATATATATGTATATATCACCACCAGCAGAAATTATTGACGAAGTAGTCTTAACTAGACTCTTTTTGCAAATTTCTGAATCACATTTCTACAGTGGTAAATCTTAAGTTAAATTCAAAAAACATTAGGGCCACTACATATAATTTTGCACTATGAGTTATATCTTAGTTTCTACTTCAAATATAGCATTTTGTACATATAGCAATTAGCTCATGTTGCATAATTATATATTTGTGTAATGGAAATCTAGCCAAGCACTCTTTTTTGGATGGTATTTTATGGAATCATGTAAAACTAAAGGGAAAGGGAGGAGTATATCTCAGTCTGAAAGCTATCTCTAAGTCAGATTTCTGTGAAAAACAAAACACACACATATATACCTTGAAAGCGTCTTACATAACTAGGTCCCTTGA
The DNA here is from genome assembly GCA_004026965.1 of Petromus typicus. Taxonomy (NCBI): domain Eukaryota; kingdom Metazoa; phylum Chordata; class Mammalia; order Rodentia; family Petromuridae; genus Petromus; species Petromus typicus. The sequence goes on along the minus strand of PVIR01001637.1, from coordinate 7,004 downwards.
TGTAAAACATTTGCCGGCGCAGTGAGAGCCAGCACTGGACTCCCTGCTTTTCAGACCACAAAGCCGCCTCTACTTGGCTCAGGATTTCTGTCTATTCACTTCTCCCTCAACTCAGCACCTAGGGCACAGAGGGGGGCAGATTTTTTCCCCAGCCTGTTTCCCCATCCTAGATAAAGTCCACCCGACATGCTGACGGGTGCCTCCCTCCCGCGTCGCCCTCCCAGCCCTGGACACCTTTGCTGTCCTCCTTTTCCCTACTCTTGGGTGGGCAGAAGCCCTGGAGACGCAGCCACCAGGCAGCCTCGACTCTCCTGCAGCACATCTGGGCTCGATATCAGGCCTTTAATTAATCCTCAGTGAAAGCCAAGCTATGACATTTTGACTGGGCAGGCTCCAGTTCTGGACAGGTCTTGATTTATTGCGACTGAGTCTCGACCAACTTTGATTTATTTCAGCTTTGGTGAGGAGGGCAGGCTCAGAACAGAAAAGCGCTGTTGAATATCCAGCACGTGATGTCAGGACAGGACCTCCAGACTTCCCAGGGCCGCGGGGCAGTCAGGTCAAAGGGAAAGCCATTTTTAAAAACCTAAGATTTAATAACGTGAAAATGTACAAAACAAAATAAAGGCAATCATGGACAAGAGAAAATGGCCCCTCAAACAGATGGCTGATGGCTACAGAGATGAAGCCCAGCCTTATCTCTGGGAAATGGGAGAATTCCTGGGCCTTCGTGTTCTCTGAGGCTGGGCTGGCCCCTCAGCCCTCTCAGAAGAGGCCTCTCCAAACAGGGCCCCTGAGCAACACCCACTGCTTTGGCTCTTTCAGTAGAGGAGAGTGTCTCTTCTTTAGGTGACAGAGCAGGGCAAAACAAGGCCAAACTACTGATTAAGTGAGGACAAAAAAGTCAGTGGACGCAACTAGTGCACCGTGCGCTGGGCCGGCTCCCCTGGCAGAGGCCTTGATGACGAGCTGTGCCCACTGCCACGCTGAGGCCTGCAGCACGGCGACCGCCACACTCTGTGCACGGCAGGCCTATGAAAATGGCCAGGTCAGGGACTTCGGGGCGGCGCTCATTAATGCCCCTCTGCGGCCTGCCCTGGGCCCACAGCAGTGTCTGGCACATGGCGGGGCCCCAGGCAGCAGCTCTGATGACAATTCCCACCTCCCTCCCTGGGGAAGGGTGCGCAGAGTGTAACCACTGTCCCAAGAAACACAGCTGACAGAGGAGCAGCTGATGGCAGGAGAGCTGCAGAAGCAAGAGGGAGAAAAGGAGCGGACAGGGGAGGATGGCCCAGGGAAGTGAGGGAGGAAAGCCCGGCCTTGGACGCATACAAAGGCTAATCAAAACATGTAGGGAATGCTTAAATACACATACTTAACGCCTTAAAAGATACGCCCATTGTTCTCCTCAAAATACTTCACCTCACTCTGAGTCCACTTATCCCAGCATTCTCACCTTCTGAAGCAGCTCTAGGAGTCCCGTGAGTACTGGCAGACGCTGCTGCCCAGCACTATCCAGGGGAAAAAAAACCGCGGTGCATGCCCTCTCCTGCCTTATTCATAGGGTCTGGCACTGTGTGGCTTCCAGCTCTTCCACAAAGTCACAATGACCATAAAAGGTAAATGTTCTAAATCCATTCAGAACATCGAGGCGGCCACAATGACCTCACAAACAACACGCAGGAAAGGGGACTTCACAACTGCTGCAGAAAGGAGAGACATGATGGGGCCGGTGGGCCTGAAGCAATCAGGGAAGCCTGAGGGAGGTCAGCTGCAGCGTGTCGCTTACTGTGTAAAGTCTGAACAGCCTCACCGGTTCAGCAAAGCCCCTCGGCTCTTCAGCCACGCATGCTCCGGTGAGTGACTTCACCTCACTGAGCCTTCCATGCTCGGGGCAGGCTGGGAGCACAGCTCACTCTGCAGACGGAAGGCTGGGAACCCTGCGCCTGGGAAGCATTGTGACCAGACTTACAGGGAGCTCGGAGGAGAGCTATCGTATTTCAAACATGCTTCAGGACAAAATGCACATGTACATAAATAAACTGCCTTGTGGGTGGTCAGTTGCCCACTGCTGCAGAGCCAAGAGCCAAGTCCTAGGGCTGGTGTGCCAGGCTTGGCAGCAAGCTCCAAGCATGGGGTGAGAACTTCCAGGATTCTTAGGGACTATGTGTAGATCACACCTCAACTGTGACCCCATTAACCAGAGACAGAGTCAGCAATTGATGATAAAACACAATTGTTTTGTTATTAAAGGAAGCATATTTACATTTTATTGTCTTCTTTTTAGACGTCAAATCAAAGTTACCTAAATACACCTATTCACTAATTTTAGAGACAGATTCTTTCCGCATCTCCATGGTACTCGAGTTTCTCAGAGATTCTAGAATGCTGGGGACAGTGGGGAAGGGAGAGAAACGTTGCAAGCAGGTAGATCTCCACAGCTCTTAAAAACCTGTGTGCTGAGGGCAGAAGACAGCAGAGGACCAGGACGTCCCCCGGAGTGGGGCTCTGTCCCCGCGGGCTCCCAAAGCCAGCATGCAAGATCCTTCCCCCCCCCCGCCCCCCCGGCCATTCATTTGCTAACAACACTTTAGACAATGGGCCCATGGGACAGTCTCAGACTTAGCGAGCCTGAATTGCTACAGTTCTCCGGTTGATTTGTGGAGGATGGTGAGGGATGAAGGACTGGGGACCTATGTTTGTGTCTGCGAGTACATGTTGTAACGTCATTGCTTGTTCTGCATGTGGGGTTGCCGGCCTTTGGGACAGACAGCTGGGAGCACGCATGTGAGCATGGGTATGCTGTGCAAGTACATGTCACAGGAGCTCTGCCACCCAGAGGGGATGAGTAACTGGTGCCGCCCAGTCCTGGGTACCGGCTTTCAAAACTCAGTTCAAATTGAATTTAAACAAACTCAGCACAGAGCAATATACATACAAGTAATATAAATACAGTCATTTTTAAAAAATATATTAAAAGAAGTTTTAAGAAATCCAAAATTTATGCCTACTTTGGGCTGGTACAGTAGTGAAAAAAGCTCAGTGATACAAACACGCCCTGGATTGTCCTACTGGAAGTGACCCTCTCACACATGTGAACAGTGTCCTTCTTGGAGTCAGTGTTGTTGGGGCCAGAGGAGGTAACTCCAAATATATCTCCTGGGACTGCAAACAGGGTGATGGGCTGTAGCAAACACGGAGATGGGTGGCCTCTGAATTTATCTATGTAAACAACAGAGCCACAAGAGAGGAACACACTTCCCTCAAGCTTTGTACTGAAGTTTCATCCAATGAGAAGATTAATCTCCCATCTCAGAAGAGACTGGGAATCAGATGGCCCACCCGGAGACCAGAGCAGCTTTGTCCTCAGCGACTCTTTGATCTTCAAACCCATCATCTCCCCTGAACACCGAGGCATTCTGAAAGTGCCCTGCACCTCCTTCCCTCTCTGCTAGGAAGAGGTCACTTGAGCTTCACCCAGAGGGCTTGGTTGAGTTTCCTAGTTTGTGGCTCTGCTCACTGGTGCACCCTGGGAAATTGTTGTGCCTTTCTGCTGTTGGATTATTTTCATCAATCAATCATGAACCCTTCACAAGGCAAGTGTGAACTTCCCCCAGTGACCTAATTCTCCCAGATGAATGAGCCAAAGATTTCATAAAGAAGTATCAGGGACCTGTTGAGCTCTGCAAAGCACGTGTCCTAGAACTACCTCGGAACTTTTTTCTGGACATCTGTGCAGCTGACACTTCATGGAAGTTAAAAAAAAAAAAAAGAGTTCTTCAAGTCATATGAGACCATGAACAACAGGACTTATGTCTGTGTGTTGACCCCAGTAATGACATTGAGTGGGCTACACTTTCTCAGTGTGAGAACCCAGCGACTCTCACATGCTAAGTAAATGCTTTTCCACCAAGCAACTACCCTGGTCATACATAATTTTACAGGCTCTTTCTGTTATATTTTTCAGTTAAAATGTTGGTCCAAGGTTTTTCTTTGCCAAGTAATTTACAAGTGTTGATCAGCCTTAGTCTAAATTTCTCTTGGAAAAAAATTATAAAAGTAAAATAATTTCTTTGCGATATATACAGCTAGAGTTCTGATATTGACTTGGATAAAGATGGTGCCATTTTAATTTCATTATTTTACCTAACAAGGGCATGGGAAATACATCGGCCCCTTCAGTCTCACTTCTCTCTTTCTTCTCTTCTCTCTCCATTGACGTCACAAGCTTGGCACAGAGGCCGCACTCTGCTGGGCACGAGTGTGGATGTCTCACAAGGCATCGACAAGTGCGACCTCCCGGAGGCTGCTTGTTCACAGCCAGCTGGTCAGGTATCTGAACGACACGCTCTATCCCACCTTCTCATACTACTCACGAAGGGCTGGTATGCAAGCTTAAGAAGCGGAAGTGTTAGGCTGAAACCCCAGACCTCCTCCTGATTTTTAGCTGGCCCCAAAGATGTTTTAGCCCTAGGCGAGTCAGAGGAGCCACGCATCTCTGTGGTGAAGATAACTCATTGGGAGACATGTCTTGAAATCCTCACAAAAAAAGACGCTGCATAAATGGACGGGATTACATGGAGCCCACCAGAAATCTTAGCATCTTCATAATGACAAAGTTATAAACATCTAATTTATTTGTACTGATGCCATCAGGAACAAAAAGAGAATGTCAGAGACCTTGTAGTAAGTCCTCTGGAACAAAGATTTTGGGTTTTCCTGACAGGGTTCCTGGCAGTCTTACAATGGAGTGGGCTAAACCCAGAGAAAGAGGCTGCTCCAAGCTGCATAAGGAAATGGATTCTGCCTCCAAAGCCAACCAGTTTTAAGTGAGTTGTTTCTGGAATGTCACTGACAGCTGAGCTTCTGCCTTCTTCTCAATTACTGCTCTGAAAGATGGAGTCGAACACTTGACTAAGACCCGCCAGTACGGACTCCTCATGGTTAATCCTGTGTCAGCAGAAAGGTTCTTCCTGAAGTCTGTAACTTCAAAGGGTTCTGGGCTTCCCTGCTCTGTCGAAGGCTCTTGCTGTGAGACATAAACTGCTCTGTTTTTGACAGGTACTGGGGAGTCACTCATAATGACTCCTGCATGGCAGCACCTACACCAGGAAGCTGAGGTGACTGACTGTGTGGTGTGGACCACAGGACTGAAGACACCCTGGAAAATGCCCCTCAGGGGACGCCAGGGAGCACTCTCCACCACTTGCACTGATGTGTAGGTCCACGAGGCTGGGACCCACCAGCTAGTCCATGCAGAGGACGTGTGTGTCATAGTCATCTGCTCACCAATCGCCACCGCAGAAACAACAAAGTACTTATCAACACGTAGCACTGTAAAGCTACCTGGTTTTGGTTGTGGCTGCCCACCCTCAGGGTTCCACAACTGGAAGTCAGGACACTGGCTCAGAATACGCAGCTCTGCGTACAGAAAAGCAAACTCAGGTCAGTGACATGCAGAAGCCCAACCTGTGTCACTGGCAGCAGGAGCTGGTGTGCACTGTGCCGACAGCACTGCATCTGGAGGCAGATGGTGTCAAGGGTTAAATGCTTGCTGTACTTGATGGTTTAGGACAGAACAAAGTAGCATGTCTCCACAGCATTTAAGTATCTTTTACACAGTTACATATTTGGGGTTCACTCAGTTAAATAAAGAATAGTATTAAATTAATGTCATGCTTCTTTTTACCCTTTTCTCAAGTGGTTCCTAGCTTTTCTCCTTTTTCGTTCTTTTTTCCCTCCTCTCCTTTCCCTTCCTCTCTCCCTCCCTCCCTTGCCGTCTCCCTCTCCCTCTCTCCCTTCTTCCCTTTCTTCCTTCCTAGAACTGGAGACTGACCTTAGGGCCTTGAGTATGCACAGAACATATTCTACCACGGAGCTCTGCACAACTAGAAAAATTTGAATTAACAATGGTATATGATCTTGGTTGCCACTGTACATAAATTATATGGCTCACTTGTGTTCCTAGAATTATATTTCTATCAGACAGTCCTTTCTATAGTGCCTTTTATCTTGGGATATAAAAAGAAGTGGGTGTTAGCTTAAACTAATCCAGAATACAGTAGACCCTGGACCTACAAACTCCGTTCATTTGTGAGAAGGGGATGTACTCAAGCTGGTGAATGAAGGCCCAGGCTCCCCTACACAGCCGTCAAAGTCTGCCTCCTGTACACAAGCAGATCTGTGTCCTTAGGAGACATTGGCCCAGGATCTCTCAGTTGATCCCACACAGTACAGGATGTTGTAATGTTCCTTCCAGAACTCTTTATGGGCTAATTCGGTATCTGAGACACAGAAACGTAAGCGGTTAGCATTTGGGTCATAGCTTAATACTTTGGTCAATACCCAAAGACTTCTGGTAGTAACCCAAACTGTTTGTATGTATGTCAGGCTGAGCATAACTCAAGAATCCATTGTAACTGATAGAAACTGGAAAACTGGGAAAAATTTGCTATCAGTTATGAATTATGTTTCACTCAGAGATTTCACAGTGTTAAACATGAAATCATACTGTGCACCATGGAACACTGTTGCAGGTATTAAAACAACATAAATTTAATACATACAAGGCAATAAATAAGTCTTACATAAGTGTTTATTAATATAGAATCACATTTTCAAATTATAAATCTTAAACTCTGTAGAACTCAAGCTCCCTAACTCTTAAGGTGAAAAGAAAAATCCCAAGATTTTCAAGGTGAAAAAATTAAAAAGTCAAAGGGGTTTGTGTGAGGCAATATCGAGATACAGTGCATGGCTGAAGACTCCAGATCCACAAAAGGGCGCTGGCTGCAATAGCAGGAGGCACTAGCATCAGGCTGCACTTTCAAAGTCCCTACTGCAGCCTTTAGTCCAAGGAAAAAGGAGGTAAAATCATGCAAGGTTAATGATCCATTCAGTAACAAATTGTACAAGTACAAATACACATATTGGTATATATTTAAGTGACATGATGATTTTTTTCTCTAGATATCTTAAGTGCTATCGAAGAACTAGTCATATGG
>PVIR01001636.1:0-118309 GCA_004026965.1 Petromus typicus | reverse complement strand
CGCTTATGAATATGAATTCTGGCTGTTCTAACACAGGGATAAAAGTTACCACCACAGATCTAGATTTAGAGAAGTCTCTACCTCAGAAAGTCTAAGCTGATGGCTGAGGTTTTACCGCATGACAAACGAGGTGACTGTCTAGAGTCAGTCATTGCCACCTGATTCCATTTTCCGAGATGCCTTCAGCTAGGCGTCAGAGAACCAGATGCTGCTCAGTGCAGACCTGGTGCAGACTGACTGGGACGACTTTATCTCGGTGTCAGCTGAATGAGCCAGTTGCAGCTCCTGGAGGCTGAGTCAGGGTGCTTCTGGGAACATGCTGGCATCAGCTAGTGACATCTACAATCATGGCTAGTGGTAAGGGGGAGGCAGCATGGAAGTTTGATACAAAAAGCAGCACTAGAAGTCAAGCGTGTCTAGACCAGAGCATTGCCCTCCCTATGGGCAGAGATAAGTCTTGGCCTCTCACTTCACTGCTCAGCTTTCCACGGCTGTATCAAATACCTGAGATAGATCAAGTTAAAAAGAAAAAAGGTTAATTTGGGCTCATGATGAGGGAGGTCATGATGGAATGGGCCTGCTGCTCCAGGCTTGTGGTGACGCCTGTCAGGAGGGATGTCAGTGCCATACCAACAGCACATCAAGCTTTAAATACTGACAGGGAGGTATAAAGTAACTCTTTTTATTTGGAGGGATATTGTTAATATTTGAAATGGTTTTATTCTATGTTTCTAGGGTCATAGTTTTGTTCAAAAATTTTTAAAAGGCTTTATTTCTAAGGAGCTCTGGCTTTTCCACACTAAGGCAGCTCTCCCTGGCCAGTTTCTGCCACTAGCCGCATTTACAAGCTGGCTCTTCCAAGAAATGAATTGCACTCCCACAACAATCCCTTCTTCCTGCGTGTTGGAAAGTTCCTTGGCGTTCTTCTTATCACTGCGAGCAGAGTTAGTTCCCTGTTGCTGCTACCAAATGCGTAACTTGTCTCTTCTCTCTGTGGTCACAGGCCCATGTCATCGCCCTGGGCAGAAACCCCTCTCAAGAGGAGGCGGCGGACTCCGCGCACCTTGTTGCCCACGCTGCTGCCGCTTCCGGGAGGCCTGAGCACCGCGGTGAGCCCCGTCCCTGCCCCGCAATGCACGCCTTGGGGTGGCGGTGGCTGTGGATCCTTGTCTGTTCTCTGGGGTCTCACGCTACCCTTTTCTTCTTCAGTACCGCTACCCTCCATCCAAACATAGCTACTAAGAGCCCTGAGTCTTCTGCTGGGGCCAGAAGGGAAATGTCTGCTTTCAAAGGTGACTGTGTTTAAGGTTTGCCATCAAACTACTGTAGCAATTCTCTCAGGGCTGAGCTTTCGCTTAGGACAAACTTAACACGACTTCAGGACACCAGTCGGAGGTTTTTCTGGTCCCAGGGAGATGTCTCCTCGACAGCATTCCTGATAAAACAATTAAGTGCAAATATGTGTTGAGGGAAACCTCTGGAATGGCAGGAGTCACAAATCAGAGAGAGTCGACCTGGGCCGAGCAAGCAGTGGGGGCAGGACGGGTGTTAGTAGAAAACAGGAGCGGTCCTTGGAGAGTGTACTGAGAAAAGGCAGCTAACAGTGACAATAGCAGCAGAAAGTGAGCATCTTTTGCATGCAGAGATGGGTGCTTTCCCTAAGGGCTCGTTTAATCTTCTGAATGACCCTTAACACATAAGTATCACGCTGATAAATATGTATCTTTCTCACATCTTTTTAGTTTTCCAGTTGTCAGAGTAGGTCTTTGGATGCTGCCCCGGCCTCTTCACCTGTCAGCTCACCAGTGTGCTCCACATGTTTTTTCTTTTAGTACCTTGGGTGAAACATTTTATTTTCTCACTGCCCTAAATGATCTTTTATGAGTTCCCGTGCCAATCCACTGAGAAAATGTCTCTGTGATATTTTGCACTCGTTATTTTCTTTGTAACTATCAAGTTATTTATGTCACACATATTTACGATGGAGTAAAACATGACCACTGGCCAATGCTTTGTATTTTGAGTGATATCGTAGCTGCCACATAACTCATCAACATCTACTCCGCCTGTGGTTGTGTTGTAGAAAGTTCCCATCTTAGGCCTCTTTTGTCCAAGTTTCCCTATCATTATTTCCATCATGGTACGATGTTGACATCGGCAGCATCAGTTTGCTTTTCTTTGCCATATACTAGCCCGATTGTATCCTTCTGATAGCTGAAGATTGCACTATACAGTTCTCAGTTTTGAAACTACAACATTTCATTTGGAATTTCTGCTCTATTCTTTCACTGGTCATCTTGTACTCTGTTAGCAAACGTAACATCAGTTGGAAACTGGTAAACAAGTTGTTGAATGTCGCATTCAGATTAGTTTGAGAGATGTGAGCAACAAGTCTATTCACAATATCATTCAGTTTATGACTATATGAGTTAGGACCTGAGGGCTGAGTTCCAGGATAAATGTCTAAAAGCATAATAAGTATTCACATCTACAAGGGCATATATTTTTGTACCATACTTTGACCTATCACTTTTCCATAAGTCTTTTATATCCCTGTGATTACCATGAGAAATCTCTGCTAAGTACAGCAGACCCATGAAGACTTTCAGTTTAGCTGGTGAGGTGTCATAATAAATACATTTTTGAACATGGCTATTGTTACACGTAGAACATTTTACTTGCATTTCAGACTTGTGCATTTCACAGCATCTTGCAGCATTTTGTCTGTTACAGTTTCCAACATTCAACTGTAATGACGTCATTCTGTCCTATACATTTCACCCCTGCCAAGACCCTCACTGTATTTGCAGACCTAGTTCTACAATTGGATTGTTCCATTTGATTGTGTGACCATTTTGCAACATTTCAGCTCGCCAAATATGTACTCTCATTGCTGTTTTCTTTGTCATCGGAGTGAAGGAGGTCTGCATTCCCTGTGTGTCAGTCAATTTTTGCTCCATTTCACTGTTGTAGGAACTTTAGTTTACGTGGCCAGTGTTAAAGTCATCATTATCATCCTCATTATACACCCACACCACTCTTGTGTTATAAAAACACGTATTTTACTATAATTGATCATTTTTATTTATCCATACGTGAGTAATTTGATGATTCGATTTTGACCTCCTCCAAAACTTGCAATTTTTTTTTTATTATGCTATTGTACTAAATTGGGATGCTTCTATCAGAAAAATCTAAAGAAAACTTTTTAAAAACAAATTCTGGAATGCTGTGGGTCTACTTGACCCTTTGTGATGCTTGGATAAATATATGCAAAACCAGTTAGTCAGACATTAATAAAGGTAAAAATCCCACTTTGCCAATTAGGCACACATCTTGCCGTTCATCATACCAAGTGGCTAACCACATAGATTGCTTCCTGTATTCCTCAGGAAAAGGCACTGAAATGCACAGCTGGCTACTATTACAAATACAAATTTACTGGAGAAAAGGAAAGGACGGGTCCAGTAGACTCAGTATCATGTTTGGCTGGTTAGTGATAAATGTAGGGAGGCTGGACAGTGTATCAACCTCCAGTTTTTGTTCCTGTTCTTACCTGCAAGTGCCTAAGTATAGCATGGACAGAGTAGATGCGGACTGGGTCGCACCAGGACAACCAGCTACCCTGCAAGGAGACAAACTCCACCCATTCAGGGGCTGCTGCAAGAGCTCTAGTGGTCCATCTCCGTCTCATTCCTGTCATCTCTCTGCTCTGCCCTCAGGAATGAAAGAGACTTGTCCAAGGCTCTAGGCCTCTGCCACCTCCAGTAGGAGGAAGTGAAAGAGAATAATTTGGCACTTATCTCTGTCTGAAAGTTGGGGGGAGACTAAATCCCCAACAGCTCTCACCCACACAGGACTGCCCAACCTGGTCTTTGATCACTTGTAGGTTAGATGTCCAGGCCAGATCCCAATTTGCGTGTTCGTCTCAAGGTCAAGGGAGGATTCTGAGCTCTGCTTTCCTGTGTTTAAACCTGTTTGCACAAAGAACGAAGCTACTGAGTTTTGTTTAAAAAAAAAAAAAGAAAAAGAAAAGAATGTGAGTGAAGGATTTCTCAAGTCAGATTCTCTGGAGCCGGCCTGCTCGCTGGATGACCATTGAAGGCATTGCCCTTCAACAAAGGCAGTGTCACTGGCCAAGAAGCGAGTGTCTCAGGTTCCATGCTCAAGCCAACCCCTTTGCTTTCCCTGCATTCCTCACTCTGAGGAAACTGCCCTAGAAGTCAGGGAGGCTCTTGGCTGAATAAGGGTTCCCAATTCAGGCTTCGTTAGTGTCACTAACCTGAGCCTGGCCAGCATCCCGGAGCAGCCATAGACAAACTTGGTATTAGCAGATCTCGCAACTGGGCTGAGTGCTCAGGGCTTTGGCCTCGTGTTTATAATTCTTCTCCTAAAAGGTATTAAAATGAAATGGCCGGGTGCCAAGTACATTGCAGTCTAAGTTTTGGGGCGGCAGAGCCTGCTGAGTGTGGGCAGCCTTGTTTGGAAGTGGCCCATCTGCGGTCCCATCCACAGGCTGGGGAGTTCCTTGGGGTGCAATGACAGCTGACAGAACATACTTGGGTGGTGACGTGGCCCCTGTGCAAGTGGATTCCTCACAGACAGTTCCCTGTGGCCAGTGTATATGTCTCCCAGCCCCAGCTGATCCTCTCCCCATATTTTCTGCAGTAGACCTGAAGGAGTGCCGGTATCTGAAGCTGTCTCTTCTCCAGTCCACCCCTCATTTTATTTTCCCTTACATGTTCCTCCCTTTTCTCAACTTCTGCCACTATCCTCCCATCTCGTTCTGAGCTGCACTGGGCCTTTCTTGCCCCTCCCCAGGCCCTGCTCTCTGTGACTGATGCCTCCCTGGCCCTGTGTGGGGTTTACAGGCCAGCAGGACTAGAAGGCCACCGGACCCCGCTGTTCAGAGAGGCGGGATTGTGTGGGCTCCTGACAGATGACAGGCGCTTGGTGACCTCGTCCTTCCCGTGGCCTTCTTACCTGCCTCTGGTGCTTCATGCCAATGACTTCACCCCAAGGCTGTGGCACAGTCTTGCTGGGGAAAGTGCAGGAAGCCACACTGGCCCCGCACACCCTGCCTCCTTTCGTCCTCATTCTGTAAACACTGTCTTCCTTCCTCCTCAGTCTTCACACCCTGCTGATCACTGTGTGCTCCAAGAACCTTCCAGAGCACAGACCCGGGGCCCAGCCAGACCTGGCGCAGCAGCTTTGGAGTTCTGCAAGCAGCTGGCCACGACCGTGCCTACTCTGGGCTGCACAGGGAGCAAGTGGAGAGGGACAGGCACGGCGCGGAAGGCTGAGGCCGAGGGAGGGAAATGGAAACCTCCGCTGGTTTCCACCAGAGTCAGGAAGGTTCCCTCTCAGACTCCTGTAGAAGTCACCTTACAGTCATCACATCTAGAGACTGGAGGCTGGGGTCACTCAGAAGGTTAGAGGAAGGTCAGGCCTAACCACCGCATGCTGACTCCACCCCAGAAACAGAGCCAGCGTCGCACTGCAGGTGCCATGGCTTCAGTCCAGAGGGGCCCAGAGCCCCCAAGGCCCTGAGGAGAAGCAGGCGGCCCTGCCCCAGAGAAGAGAAGCAGCCCGCTCTTTTGTCCAGTCCGTGCTGTTGTTCCTTCTTCCCTGAGGGCAGCCTGGCCACCGCCTGCCTTGCCCCCGTGTCTGGAGCAAGGCCTTGACACCTCATTGCCTCCAAGGGAGGACAAAGTCCCCGGGCACTTGTGATGGCCACTTTCCTCAGGCTTCTGTCTTTCATTCTGGTGCTGGCTTATAGTTTATGATCAGGACTCAAAAAGGCCTGTCATCCTGGCTTTGAGAAGCCTGACCACTCCTTCCCGGGGGGGCCCACATGGGAGTCTCAGTAAAGAAGGAGAGGAGAGGGGCCCGACCAGCTTCCAGGTGGTCACCATCATATCTGCTGGTGCCAAGCCCTGTGTGGGCACTCAGTGCCCTTGTGCCCTGTGAGCCTCCAAAGGCCTGCTCCCCTGGCAGTCGCCTCCCTTTCCTGACCACAGTGCTCTACCACCCATCACCGACTTCCTGTCACAGCCAGTGGCACAGCTCTGCCACTCCCAGAGGCATGTCACAGGCCAGCCGCGTCCCCTGCCTTAGAGGGTCTGCTGTGTGGAGAGAGGTAGGTTGTGCTGGCTTCCTGTCCTCGGCTTCCTGTGACCCCACAGGAGCGAGTGGGTGGCCCCGAGCAGCAATCTGCCCCTACTAAACGGTTTCAGTCTATTTGCTGGGTGACCTCCGGGCCATAGTTCTCTAGACTTGTCATTTTCAAATTCCCTGGAGTTCTTAAAGCCTTTGCAGTTATGAAGAATATTTTCTAAGACTGTTACAAAAGATAATTGTCACTCTGTACAGGAGGACTCCTTTGTAAGGAGTGCCGTCCTCGCTGTTCCAACTCTGGCCTCAGGACAGCCTCAGGAAAATGAGCCCCTGGTTACCGAGATTTAATTAAAAGCCTGACCTCCACGAGCCGCCTTGCCGTCTTGTGTACCTCTTGCTCTTTGAATGAAGCCTTGTTTTCTTTTGCTTCTGACTGAACATCGCTAAGCACAGTCTGCCTGAGAGGGAAGGACATGACTTTGAGTCCCAGACAGAGCATCTGCAGAGCACAGACGCTCCACCCGGAGCACACTCTTCCCCAACAAGCTGAACATCCTGTAATATGAAAATGGGAAGAGATTTGTGGCCTTGGTATCTCTCCACAGGCAGACCCATGCTCCTGTATTTTAGAAATGACCTTGTCTTTGCCCAGGCCACCAGCCTGAGGCTGCCGAGGATTCTAAAATTGCTTTAAGGTTAAGGATGCAAGAGTGGGGACCACTGTGGCCGCCCCAGACCAACCTTTGTTCCCACATTCCAGGTTGTCGTAACATACGAGTGTCCTGACATGAGCCTACAAGTGCCTGGTGTGCGGTCACCTGCGTGTCAAGGAAATCCTGTTCCCTGACCTCATTCCCCCATTTGACTAGAGAACTTCCAGGAACAGAAATGGAAAAATCATGGAACTTTGGAGAAGCTGGGGACCCAGGAAGAGCAGATGGCCAGGCAGGACCAGTCCCCGCCACCTGCTGCAGCACCTCCAGGAGCTGCACTGCCTTTGTATACTGATACGTTCCTCTTGCCCCTCTTCATTGTCATCCCCTCGTCCAGAGCTTCACATGCACTGTTGAGGATCCTCTCTGGAAAATATGACTCAATCTCTGAGTCCGAGTTTCTGAGCCATTTGCACATTCATATGAATGAGCTCAGCACCTTCCTTTCGTGCAGGACTGAGTGAGCTAAGCTGCAGGGAGGGGGAGGAGCAGGACTTGCACAGGTCTAGAGTCTGCTGTCAGGCTAGAGAAGGAATAGTCAGAGTCGGGAGAACAATTGTGCAAAACGAAAAGCATGGAAAACTGTCCAGTGCAGCTGTGTCCACTGGGCTGGGAGACTTGCCCGTGACCAGGAGAGGGAGAGAGGATGAGGCCCCCAGGTCTTTGGTTTCCTCCCTTCCCTGTGCTTGGTGACACCACTTCCACCAAGCCCAGGGTCTGACCTTGGTGCGAGTTTAGTCCCAGCTCCTTCCCACGCCCTGTTCACCTGCTGCTGCTCAAGAGGTCATCTCCCGGGTGACAAGCTCGGGATGTGGAAAGTTCCGCGCTCTTCAAGAAAGGCTGGACTGCATTTGTTCATTAATTCTCCATCAGCCAAGACACTAAAATATCAAGAGTACCCCTCCTGAGTATCTGCAGTCACTTTAGACATGGAACGCTTCTCTCTGGAATACCTTGAGAATCAGCCAAATCAGTGTCACTTCCTTAACATTCACTGTCACTGGCTTATTAAAGTAACCAAAGGTAATTATTCAAGCATTTAAATCTATAATGCTTTCACCTATGAGTCAGATCTAGGTAAAAGAGAAGGAGCATTTTCCATGTATGGAATTTGAGTAGCACTTGAGCAATCCTGCAAAAATCACCTGCTGGTCTAAGAGACAAGAATAGGAATCCAGGTCAGTGAACTTCTGTCCAGCTATAAAGCTGGGGCAGAGCTCTCCTAGGAGAAAATCTTGCCTTCATCTGGGATTCCACATGATCTGAGCCTTGCAAGAGGACACACATGAAGTTTCCTTTCTGTGAAGTAGCTTTGGTAAACACATTTCCCATGCTCACCGGTCTCCTACCTACAGCAAATCCCATGGAATGTTCTGGGATTATTTCTCTCTCTCTCTCTCTCTCTCTTTTTTTTTTTTTTTTAGGTTTTTTGAGACAAGGTCTCGCTTTGTGGTTCAGGCTGGCCCTGAGCTCAGCCTCAAACTCACATCACAGCAATCCTCCTGCCTTGGCCTCCAGAGTGCTGGGATTACAGGCATGAGCCACCACACCTGGCACTGTGGCATGTGGTACTGATTGCTGCTGGGCATGAGTCTCCACGCCCAGTATGGTATGTGGTGACCAGGGATCGAACCCGGGTCCTTGCACTTGCAGGACAGGCACCAGAACCACTGAGCTAACTCCCCAGCCCCGGGATTATTTCTCATGACTCAGGACTCTCCTGTGAATTTCAGGCATGGTGACTGGGAGCTTCGAGTGTGCAGGGCTATTTATCTATGAATGAAAGTCCCAGACTTCTGTGCCTTTTGTGTCTTGTTTCATTCTGATTTTATCCCCTCAGAGTCTCTGCTCCGGGAGCACCGACTTGTCAACCCAGAATGGAAGGGAGGAGCCCACAGCTATAGAAGGGAGAACTGACAGGTAGCTGGCTCTCAGTAAATGTGAACTATTCATTTTAAGGACACTTTCCACAATTCTAGTGTATCAGTCCTTTGTAAATATTCTTCCTCTATCTGCAGCATCTTGCTGGGCAGCCTCGAGGCCTTACCTCAGTCTAGTGCAATTGACCTTGGCTTGGTTTTAGGGACTCTTGCTTGGCTTGGTCTGTTCAAGCTACTATTTTAAAATGCCATAGATTAGGTGACTTATAAAACATTTACTTCTCAGATCTTGATCCTGTTCTCAGGATCAAAGTGCTGGCAGACTTGGTACCTGGTGACAGGCTGCTTGCTGGGCCATAGACAGCTGTCCTCTTTCACATGGAAGAGGGGACAAGGGAGCTCCCAGGGGTCCTCCCGTAGAGTGCTGTCCTATTCATGATGGCTCCACCCCATAACCTAATCCCTTCTGAAAGACTCACCTCTTAATACTATCACCTGGGAGGTTAGGGTTTCACCAGCTGAATTGGAGGGGGGCATGACATTTAGACCACAGTGCCCACTAGATTAGTTTTGTTTTGCTGCATAAGTGTGCAGTTGTTTAAACGTACAGTTCTCTATGTCAGATCTGGCACAGTAAGGCTGGCTTCTTTGCTTTGGCTAAAGCCAAGTTGTTGGCCAACTCCACTGTCACATGAAGCTTGAGCTCCTTTCTAAGCTCATTCTTGTAATCCAAAGGGTATTCCTCGCATGACTGAAGATGTGTCAGCTCCCATTGGCTTTTTTGGGTCCTTGTACCACCACAGCCTGCTCCACCCCGCAGTGGAGGACCTCCCTCTCACATCTCATTAGGCTTCCAATCTCCTGGACTTTTCCGCCATCACCTGGAGAAGATTCTGCTTTAAAGGGTTGTGTGACTAAGTTGGGCCCAAGGGTAGTCTCTATCTCTCTCTCTCTCTCAACGTCGATGATGTTCTATAACAACCTCAGCACCAGAGTTCTTGCCATATTCCCAAGTTCTACCTGCAGCGAGAGGGGATGGAGTTTGGTGAGGGTGAGAGTTGTTGGCACCATTGTGGAATTCTTTTAGCCACAGTGGCTTTTTGCAGAGAGCTCCACTCAGTTTCCTCACAAAGCTGGCCTCATGCTTTATCCATGCTCAAGCTTGGAAAACCCTCATACTCAGAGAAATCTTCACCTTTCTAATACACTCATGAGCACTCAGCTTGTGCCGCTACCTTGCTCCAGCTCGGCTAACTGTCCCTCAAAGGCCTGTTACAGGCTTGGGTTGCAGCAGTGGTGCTCTGGGGTCATACAGAAGCTTCGGGAGGTGGGACTGGGGGAGGCAAGCTTGGGGCCACGCCCTTGAACAGGATCCTGGGACCCCAGCCCTGCCTACCTCTTTTGCTTCCCCTCCGCCATGAGACAGGCAGCTGACCTCCCTCACACAGTCCTTTCAGGAAGTGCTGCTTCGGCACAGGCCCAAGGGTGACAGGACCAATCGACGATGCCTCGAGTCCTACAACACTGAGACAAAACAAGCATTTCTGTTGAAAAACTGATTCCCTCCCGTGCTCGTCCCTCCAGAAGAAAGCTGAGTAACACGCGATGCTCTTGGCTTCTCCTCCCTCTTCATACTGAAGCCTTTCCTGTTCTGACTTTCATGGTTGGCATGTATTTAAAAGATTTTTGGAGGCGGGGATTAGGCTCAGTGGTTCTGTCTTGCAAGTGCAAGGGCCCAGGTTCGATCCCCGGTAACCACATACCATACTGGGTGTGGAGACTCATGCCCAGCAGCAACCAGTACCACATACCACAGTGCCAGGAGTGGTGGCTCACACCTGTAATCCTAGCACTCGGGAGGAAGTTGCAGGAGGACTGTTGTGATGTGAGTTTGAGGCTGAGTTCAGGGCCAGCCTGTACTACAAAGCGAGACCCTGTCCCAAAAAAAAAAAAAAAAAAAAGATTTTCGTCCCATCATAGCCAGTATGTTTACAGGTAGGTGTAGATCGTCTGGATTTCTTTCCTCAGTGGCATGTCAGCCATGTTTTCCAGATTTTTCATGTTAGAGATTTATATGACAAGATTACAGTCCAAGTCCACTAAAGTAAGTGGCGCATGGCGTCCTCATGTCAGTGAGGAGTGAACAGCATTACAGGATGATCAGTCATCATGAAATCTTCCCAGTGTGATCCGGTCTGAGGGATAGTTTCTCCTTTTATTTTCACCAGGAAGCTAAAATATATGAAAATTAAGGAAAACCAATTGTTATATTCTTCTGAGACCTAAATCTTTTATGATCCTAACAGGCAAAGGCCAGTCTCCTTGACTGGTTTCCCTTGTCCAAATACTTATCATTTTCAAATAATTGGCTGCCACTAAAAGCATAGTTTCCCATTCCTGTTTCGAATCTGGGGGCAGTTTTCAAAATTGCCGCTATGCTGCTTTTCTTCAGATACAGCTGAGAAGTATTTTCAAGAGAGCCTGGCTCATCTAAAGGATTCCGGAGGGGCAGGAAGTGCCAGATTTCTTGCGATTCAGGATGAATTTTGCCATTTTCTACAAGTCATTGGAGAAAAAGAGGTAAGTAAATTCTGAACTCAGTTGTGTGGTTATTCACGGGAGTGGTGGTTGCTATTCAGAGGGTCACTCCTTCACTCTGTGAGCATCTATTAAGCACCTACTATGTGCTGGGCCAGTCCTAGCTTCTGGAAGGATTCTGGTAAATAAGTCTGAGGGGCCTTATTTATCTAGAAAGTGGAAACCATTTATAGAATGTAGCTGATAGGTCCACCTACAAAAGATCCTTAAGAACATGAGAACCCAGTAGACAAAACCCTCTCTCACTATGGCTACTGCTCTGGCTGGGGTAGAGTGTGATGGAGATTCCTGTACCTTCACTGGGTGCTGAGTGAATTTGTGTATTTAATGGAGACCACATGATGCAGAAATTTCAGCTCACCCTCCTGCCCTTGATCCATTCAGGCTATCCAGGGCTTATTAAAAAAGGCTCAAGACTCAGAGTTTATACTCACTGATAATTAAATCCATGGGACTTTCTGCTCTGAAAAGCCTTGCAGGTTCCAGAAAGCCACAGAGTAGCTCAATTACTTGTTTTTTGTTTGTTTGGTTTGTTTTTTTTCTGGCCCTTTATGGCAAATCTTGAGACAAACCTTTACTTTCCCCTTATGGTCTATAGACCTCCACCCCACAGCTCTTTCCTCATCCTTAATCTCCCCCAGTTGTCTCTCAATTAGGAAACGTGGACTTTTTAATGTGGATGCACCCACATTTCTCAGGCTAAATTAGGGCTACCATCACCATAACGCATATGCTTTCAGTATTTTTCTGGATCACACAACCAAAGAGAGAGGGTCCCACAGGCCTCTGACCCCGCCCCACCCTGTCCTAGGAATTGTATGGGGAGTGCAGGTCAGAAGGGTGGAGAGCTGTCTGCATCCTCGTGCCTCACACCATGCAGTTCCTCATTTCTAAGCAAAACATACCAGGACTCCGTCCATCATTTCTCATCTCCCTTCCCTCCAGCCACCGTCTTTTGCCTGGACTCCTCTAGCAAGCACCTGTCTCCCAGCTACCTGTTCTATGCTGTCCTTTTCTAATCTGTTCAGAATAAGGAAGCCACGGTCACCTTTTCAAAAAGCAAATCTGATTAGTGAACATTCATTTGTAAAAGTCCCTTATGGTCCCTTAGAACCCCTAAGATAAATCGGAATCCCTATGTGCCGCAAACACCTTCCCTATCAGAATTCTCGTCTGCTTTAACCTCTCTACTGTGCTCCTGGCCTTTACCAATTCCCACTCCCGGTCAGGGCCCACTCTCCCTTTCTCCTGGACAGGCCTTTCCCACACCTTACCAGTCTCCCTGGACCCCGCTGGAGTCTTCCTTACAGAACCCTGTTTGATGCAGAAAAACATGTGTAAATATGTATGGAAAGATACATATTTGATATGATAAACATGTATGGAAAGATATGGAAAGACTCCCATGTGACTACACTGAACTCCACAAGCACAGGGACCTTCATGCTGTAGTTGGGGGTGATGAGCAGACAGCAGGTGCATGTGTGACTTCGAGCCAGCTGGCTCCTCTGACCATGGTGGGCCACGTGTCTGCATTCCTGCCAGGGTGCCCGCTTGGAGGCAGGTGGTGCTCCATGTCACCGACGCTGTGCATGCCACCCTTGCCCAAGTCTCTCATGTCACTGGTATTGAATAAAGGGTGTATTCTGCCCTCCAGGCCACCATTGGCAGTTTTTACAAATTGGCTGATTTGATTCTGGGGCCACTGCCAGCCTGTCCAGTGGCCTCATGTGAATAGAAGAATTCCCCTTCCTTAGGTGGACAAGCCCGAGCTAGAGTATGTTGTTTGGAGAGTGTGACATGGGTTGGGCTTCTTGGTTCGCTTGGTGCCCTGCGTGTGGCACAACCTGCCCGGCCCAGGTGTTAGCCTCATGCCATGTACACACCGTGACCATGAAACCTCTGACTGTGGAGTGTAACAGGAGCTGGCTGGGCCCAAGGACAGTCTGAGAGATGAGCAGAGGCTGCCTGTGAACCACCCAGCTGTGACTGTGTTCAACATGTAGACACAAAGCTGGCACCAACAGGAAGTTTCTTCTTTGGGGGAAAAAACTGCCTTTGACGGCAAAATTAAAGTGAAGTGCTCTCTGCTGCAGACTGAGATGTCCTGAGGGTTTACTTTGTAGCTACACCAGAAGCCTATCTGACTTCTTACTCCTGAGAAAACCTACTCTCTGGAGTCAGCACATAGCAGGCCATCCACCAGCCTCTTCTGCAGTGCTGCGGTCGACTGAATCTCCACACTGACCCTGTGCTCTGATTGCACAGCCCTAACCATTCCTCATTTATGTCTGTCCCAAGTTTCCCAGTTGGCTTCACTCAAGAAAAGCTCTTTCCCATCATGGTCTGCCCAAGGCCTGACAGTCAGTTCTCCAGGAAAACTACTGAACCCATCGCCAACACCAATTCACGCTCAGACTCACAGCTGTCAGGCAGGAACAAGGTGGGCTTTACCTTCAGGCCAGCGTGACTGAAACCCTAGTCCTCTGTGTGCCTCAGGGGCCACACCTGGCAAGTTCTATAATCACTGACCCCAGAGCTCTGCCTTTTCTCTCGTAAGAAACTGATTTCTGTCTCATCAGCACCTGTGATGTAGTCTTCCTCACTGCGCCCCAGCCTCTTACTCATCATAAACAAGAGGATTAAAGCCCTTGTGCTGTGGAGCATTGGCTCTTGAATTGGGGATTCATGGTCCACGACTAATTGTGCTGCATGTAGAAGATCGGGAGAAAGCGTGGGAGACAGACGGCTGTCCTCCTTCACGTCTGAGCATGTGAAGAAATCGATGTCAGGAAATATTGTTCTCTGACCAACTCACTTTTTTTATTCAAGGTTCACTTACATAGATAGACCAAACAAAATGCCTTATTATGTTGAAATGTCTACTTTTGGCTTCCTAAACTATTTTCTATGAGAATAGAGAACTTCAGAGTCTGCTCTGGGTGTTTGTTTTCATAGCCCCTAACATGTAAGCACACAGTACATGTTAGCTGTTATTCTAAGTATCCAATGGAAGTGATTCAGATAATACCAGAAGCAGAGTTTTTCTGCTTCACTTGGTTTGGTTTGGTTGGTACTGAGGTTTGAACCTAGGGCCTTCACATTGAGCTACATCTTCAGTCTCTTTGTGGTTCATTGTTTATTTTGGGACAGACTCTTTCCAAGTCACTAGATTGCCCAGGCTGGATTCGAACTTGCCATCCTTGTTCCTCAGCCTCCCAAGTGCTGGGATTACAGGTGTGTGCTGCCACTCCCACTGGATTTCTTAACCAGAGAGCTTTTTGCCTTTTTCATAGAGAGTGACATTGATCCTGATGGACTCCTTGGAAGCCAAAGTGGAAGCATTTGGTTATTTCAGTCCTGAGGTGGCTGAGACTTACAAGCTCCTGGGCGGGGCAGACCTGGCACAGGGGAACCAGAGCGGGGCCCACAAGAACCTGAAGAAGGTAAAGTGGGAGCCAATACTAACTCACGATGAGGTTTGCACATTTCTTGTTAGGTTTTTGTCTAAGTTCATTCTTACTACTGTAAATGGGTATTTATTCACTGTTACATCTTTTGATTCATTTCTGTATAGCAAGACTACTGATTTCTCTATGTTAATCTCATATCTTTCTAGTTCATTCAATTATTTATCGCTTGACTTGAGCCTTGATCCTTATTTTTAAGGTATGTTATTATCTCATTCATAAATAGAGATAGTTTTACTTTATATTTTCCAATTCATGTCTCTGGGTGATTTTTCTTATCTAATTGCATTGGTTCATATCTCTCATGTGACAGTGAATAGTAGCCGGGACTGTGAGCACACTTAGTCTGTTTCTGGTCTTAGTGTATATGGTTCTCACGAGTCTTCTTTTAATAGACACTGGCTTTAGCAGTAAAGCTGATATACTTCATCAGATTAAGCATGTATCCATCAATTTCTAGTTTCATGAGTTTTTAAAATTAGAAATAAGCACTGGACTTTATTGAAGGCTTTTGCAGCACCAGCAGAGACTATCAGATGATACTTAAGATGGTATATTTTATTTTACTATTGAACCAACCTTGCATTGCTGGAATAAATCCCCCTTAGTCTTACTGAATTATTTTCCTGACATGATGTTTATCTTGTTCTGCTGTAACAGAACACTTCTCATCATTCTGAGGCTGGGAAGTCCTAGGTCAGGGAGGTGGCATGTATTGAGGGCCTCTGCCATGTGGGTCCATGGCAGAAGGCAGAGAGGGAGATAGAAAGGGGCCTGTACTCTGCCTTTTGTAATGAGCCTTCTTGCACATGATAGGCCTATAGCCCATTCAAGAACCTCTGCCCTCCTCAGACCCCGTGTCTTTAGCACAGTTGCATTGGGTATTAAGTTTCCAATGCAAGTTTTTTTCCCGATGCAAGCTCTTTAGGGAACACAGAGAAACCAAAGCAGATGTTGACTTTGTTTGCTAATATTTATACACTATACCCATTTAGTTATCAGTGTTGTATTTACTTTAGAAAAGTAATTTGGAAGCCTATCTTTATTTCCTAGGCACCTAAGAAACTTATGTAGCATTGGAACCAGCTGGTATTTGAAGGTTTGTACCTCCTGTGAAATCCGTTAGGCCTGGTGCTTTTGTTGTAGGAAATTCCTTTAACGTTTTCTCTGTTTAGTCTACAAACAGTGATCTGTTAAAGCTTTCCATCTCTAATGAGGTCATTTTAGCAAACTGTATATTTCTAGGTAATTATCCATTTCATTTACACTTTCAGATTTACTTCTACAACAGGTTGCAGTGTAGCAAATTTTTTTAAAATCCCACTTTTTAATAGATATCTCCCCACTTCATATTTAGATTTTCTCTCACATTCCTTGACTGAATTAGTTAGCTAACTTGTCTATTTTGCTAATTTTTCTAAAAGCCCGGGTTTTAATTCCATAAAACTATTGTCTTCCTCGTCTCTATTTCACCAATTTGTGAGTTTATCTTTATTATACTATCTTTGCACTTTATTTTAGTTTTCCTATGCTGAAGTTTTTTTTAAATCTTTTGAATTGAGAATTTAACTTATTTTCATTTTATTTATCTGTCTGTGGCTATGAATGTTCCTCTTACTACTTTCATTTTGGGCACATCATGTTTTCATTATATTTTAACTAATTTTAAAATGAGGAAACCCAAATAATTTTTGAGTAACATAATTGGCCAAATCTAAGTTTAGTTCTGATGGGTTATCCTATAAATTAAGCTTCTATTTTCCTTTCTGGCACTAGGGTACTCTATCACTTGCTTACACCTCCAGGCCTTTTTGCTTTTTATTTTAAGACAGTATCTTGATGAGTTGCCCAGTTGGGACTTGAACTTGGGTCCTCCTGCCTCAGCCTTCGTCAGTGCTGGGATTACAGGCATGTGTTACTGTACCCTGCTCCAAGCCTTTTCTTTTCTTGTGACTTTGCTAATTCTGTTGCAAAAAGATACCACTTTTGGTAACATTTGTGTTACCAATTTCTAACAAGATGACAGGTCAATTGATCTACAAATAGTTTTTCGTTATCTTTTATAGGCCAATCTCCAAGCTAGCCGGACCTGAGGGTAAAACTAGTGAGCAAAACAGACGTGCATCTTGTCTTTGTGAGTCCCCAATCCACCTAAGATGACATCTCTTAAGCCAGTGGTTTCCAACAATTTAGTCATTACGTAGACACCAAAACATTATGCTGAGGCAAGGAGGAGGCAGGAGGCTGAGGCTGGTGGTCTTCTCTCTTCCCACCCCCACATCCATATAGAAATAGCAAATGGTTTGGGAATAAGTGGCATCGTGTGTGTCAAGAGACTTGCAAATGTTAACTTATCTAAACGCTACAGAAACCTTCAGAATTGGGCACCTCTATTCTCCATATTTCACAAAGAGGGAAACTAAGGCTGAGGTAAGTGTGTGGGTCTTGGTCACACTGGAGTGGACCTTCAGCATCAGGAAGTCCACCTGGTATAGTCTACTCTTCACTCTTCTCTATTGTGGCTCATGAGCTTCCAGGCCAGTGGCATTGTGGGAAGAACGCCGAGACCGATGCAGTGGGAGCCACCGACTGAACAGCTGAAGCCAGCCAGGGCCTGAAGGGGCATCTGTAGGCCCAGCAGGGCAGCCGGATGCCCAGAAGGCAGGGGTGCAGTTGAGCCTCGGAGGACCTGCAGGGAAAGCTCTAGTGCCAGGTGGGCCTTTTCTGCCCCAGACCCCACCCTGGTACTCTTCGCCTCCTCCTCCATCTCAGCCATGTTCTCTCCTGGTCTGGACCATAGCGCAATTACCTCGATCCCTGTGCCTTTTCTTTATCTCAGCCTGAAGCCTCAGGACTGCTCTGTCCAGCTGAAATCCACTGCCCATCCCTGGATCAGCCGGTGAGGCCAGGAGAGTCCGGGCTGTGAGAGCAGGGTGCCTCCGTGAGAATCCAGGCAGGGCCACTGGAGCTCTTCCTTATGGAGCATGTGCAGTGAATGCAGCAGGGATGAAGTAGCCCCTCCCTTGAGAGAATCTCAGACCAGTGAGTGCAAGCACTGACAGACTGAAAGCTCCCATGCTACCAGTCCACACGGGCTCATGGGAGGGAAGATTTTAGATTTTAAAATCTACAAGAGAAGTCAGTGACCTTTTTCCCTTGAGTTTGGCCTTATTATCCATCAGGCCTGAAAACAATGTACAATGACGTCTTAAATCTCCATGGCCCTTGGCCAGAATCAGAGAGAAATGGCTGAACTGTGAGTGTGCAGCTTGTGCATGCTGTGGTACGTGCAGTCCTCGTGCTCCTCCATAGTACCCACCTGAGGGCCGGGCTGGCTGCTCTGAACTGCAGAGCACAGACCGGGCAGTTAAACATGCCCTTTGCATCTGCTGCTGACTGGAGTTTCTCAAATCCCATATTTAGCACCAGGCTCTGTGAAGCCGGCAGCTTTCTGAAGCCACTGCGTTCTCCTGTTTTTATCCCAGCAGCTGCATCTCCTAAGTTTTCCACTGAGGAGCAGAAACCCACTGGGCAGTGGCTTTTCCAGATGTGCCCTCCTGGGCTCAACGGTCCAGACATGGGCCTGTCGGCAAGAAAAACAGGAAGGCCAGAGGAGCAAAGCAGACAGCAGGATTCAATTACTGACAATAAAACCGTATTATTGATCTGCCTTTTAAAGGCATCTGCCTGCCTCGAGGACTAGAGAACGCTGTTTGCTCCAAATGGAAATTTCCACAGCAAAAGTTCACATCCTTTTCAATACAGAGAACTAGTTTGGTTCTAGGTTGGGTGTCTTTACTAATGTTTTCATCTAGGTGAAAGGTTCCAAGAAGAATTTCTAAAGATTGGTTCCCTGTTAGTAACACCCCAGGGCACATTGGGCCCCCGTACAGTGTGAAGTCAGGATTAGATCAGCTTTAATCTGGCCTCCAAATATTAGGAACTGTCATTGGCAGGATTCAGTCCATTGGCTCAGGGTGTCACAGCTGTAAGCATTAAACATTTCCAGTAACATAATCTCATGCGACTCTTTTCTCCAAAAAGCTCACTGCGCTCACAGTGGAGCCTCCTTTCCACAACATTCAGCAGCTGACAAATCCCTGGAGCCCTGTGTTCCAGCCATGTCTTGAAGCACCATAGAAGAACTTTCTTGGGGCTTATGTTTGGCTGTGCCTTTAAGCACTCATTCATTTAGTGACCATTATTACATCTAGCTCTGTGCTGGGACTGTGCTGAGCCAGAACACACAGGCAAGAGGGAACACGGTCACTCAGGGCCAGTGTGAAAGCATTTTCCCTGCTAGCTTCCTGCAAGGAAGAGAAAAGCACCCTCTTTGGTATTTAAAGAATAACAGAAGCACAGGTGACAGGTCCTCACAGTGTCGATGAATGCAACAGCGACTTATAATTCATCTGGACTCTCAGATTTCAGTATATTCGCTGTAAAGAAAAGTGAGAAACATCATTTGGTGGCTGGCATCAAAGAGAGGCGGGCCGGCCTTTGAGAATAGTCAAGGATGCAGCACATCTTTATTTCTGGTGGCAAATGTTCTAGGGTCAAGGTCTAGGGGCCAGATGTTGACAAGGCCTGACTCCTGGCAGATTCAACTAACATTTATCGATTTTTATTCTGTTGGTGTCACTGTTTTCAGCAAGAGAATCAAAATGCCTACTTCACTCAAAAATACTTAAACAAATTTACCTAACAGGAGTAGAACATTGAAAATTCAGTTTATGTTACTTTAATAAATACACAGCTAATACCACAGTTTCTAACTGAAGTTCATAATGGGTTAATTTTCTATTTTAAAAAAGTTTTCTGGGTTTGTAGTGGCCCCTGAGTATAATCTCATGGGTTTTCCTCCTCAAGTGTCACTTGTGTGTTTTTTGTCACTCTTTAAACTTCCTTAAAGCTCTCAAAATGTCAGTTGTCAAAGAGCAAGGAACGTGCTGAGAGTCTAACAGTAGGAGATGAAGTCTCCCAATGTGGCATGACTCCCTGTTGGAAGTGGCACCATTGGCAAGACTTGTGCTACTGATATTTGCCTGGGGCATCTGCCTGGAGAACCCACCTTGTTAACATCCTAGTGAACAAATCTTCACCATCCTCCTCCTTTTTTTTAATAACTTTCAAAGATTACCTCTGGAAAAGGTTCATGTTAACTTCATCAAGCTATTTTCAGAACTCTGGGGGAAAAAAAAAACAGATTTTACTAAACCGATGTCAATAAATATGAAATGTTACATACTATTATAGTATTAGGGCATGCGGGTGCCTTTGAAATACATTTCATTATAACCAGAGGCTGAGCCAGGCATGGTGGTGAACATCCACAGTCCCTGGAAGGCTGAAGTAGGAAAACTGCAAGTTCAAGGCCAGCCTGGGATACCCAGTAAGGCCCAGGACAGCCCAGACAACAGAGAGGGATCCTGCTTCAAATGATGGGACCAAAAAATTGGAGGAAATGTTGGAAAGTATAATGAAAATATCAGTTTTTCTCTGTTAATGAGTTTGTTTTCTTTTCAGGTACATACATTTATTTTTTACTCAACAAATATTTTAGTAAACTTTTGAGAGAAAATTAGTTGTGAATAAAAAGGCATCAGTTGGAGCGTGGTTCAATTCATAGGTGGACCAGGTCCTTTTGCCTTGAGCCTGCCACGTCCCCTGGGGGTGCTGGCATTGTGAGAGAGTGTAGGCTGGAGCTGGAAGTCTGTCCCTCTTGCCTGGTGACATCCTTTGTTTCTCTTGTCACCTCAGCTGGGATTTTAGGTGCATCTCTTTAGATTTGGAGCAGGGTTGGGGTGGAGGATATATGACCACCAGGAAGAGAGGAATCTTGTAGTGTCCAGAGGAGGGAAGAGGTGATACATCTCTAGGCCTTAATTTTTGTGTGTTTGGGGGTTTTTTTGTTTTGTTTTGGTTTGGTTTTTTGCATTACCAGGGATCGAACTTGGGCTCTTGTGCTTCCGAGGTAGGCACAGTACTACTTGAGCTACATCCCCGGCCCCTTTAGGCCTTGATTATTGAAAAAGGTCACTTTACCCAGCACTGATGCCCTCTCCTGACTTCCATCTCTCTTAACATAGTGTCACCAGTGAAAATGATTAGCACATAAGGCACGGAGTGGGGCGGTAGTTGGCAGAACCATCAAGAGTTTATCTGAGCCCTCCTGGTTATCTCCTCACTCCTCCTGGGAATTGGAGACCACCCATTGAACGGTGTCTGTTCCCTAGAAAATGAGAGATCAGTGAGAAGCTGTTCCAAATCCCAAAGGAGGCAGGCTGGGAACCCCTCCATGTTGTAGATCTTAGAGGCCGTCTGTGAAGGTGGAGGGAACTGAGACCTCAGCTCCTCCGGGGAATCAAGATTGTCAGTAAAATTCTAAAGTCACAGTGAAAGAATTAACTCGAGGCACATCGACTTCAGCTCTCGTAGTGACCCGCATCAGAGGCGCTCATCAATATGTAAACAGGGGAGTTGCAGGGATGGGTTTAAAATTGGACCTGATGTCTGCGTGCAGTGAAGGGGTTTCTGCCCTGGGGTGAGCGTTGAGAAAGTGTGGCCTCTCCCTGACTGGCAGGGAGCAGAGAGGAGGCTGGCTGTAGGCTCACTGTCCCTCTGGACACCTCTCTGCTGCTGGGCTGTGTGGAGGAAGCTGTGGCTCATCGGAGGGGAGACAGTTCAATTCAATCTGTGTCCCGAGCCAAGGGCTGAAGAGTTTCACCAAGTATCCTGGATGTGAAAAAAAAACTTGTCCTCCGCTTCCCTCCCCTCAGTGCAACGGAACTTCCTCCAGGTTCCCGAAGGTCCAAAGTCACCACAGCTTGTCTGAGGATGAAAGTGATGGAGGCTGAGAGCCACACAGACATGGAAAGCCAGAGGCTTGTTGGGTAGTGGGGCTGGGATCCTTGTCTCTGCCGAACTTGAATTGTCTCTTTTGTAGCACTGGGATTTGAACCTAGGCCTTGCTCACCCTCGGGAAGCCTTTTCCCACCGAGGCACCTCTCCAGCTGCAGAACCTGAATTGTGTACCGAACAAAACAGTAGAAAGGGGGCCCTCCTTGCTGGTGCTGCATAACTCAACTGAGACATAGTGAATATTTTCTGTTCTTTACAAAAAATTCATCATATCCTTGTCTGATATTTCCTTCCTTCAAAAGACAACTACACGGTCAGATTCCAGAACCACATTCTCAATTTCTTGGATTTAAACAAGTATCCAGACAGTTTCGATATTTTCCACAGAAAATATCGAAGACAGAACATTCTGGTCGCATGCATTTTAATTTTTCTTGAGGACCTAAAATTGTTTGGCAGATCGGAATGAATGCGTTCTTCAGTGTTATGTCTCCAAACTGTCCCACTTATTTTTTACTCAAGCTGTTACCCATGTAGGAAACTTGATTCAATATTTTAAAAATATGTTAAGAAATATTTCAGGTATGCAAAACAGCATGTGTAACAAACACCTTCGAACTCACTGTTAACATAAGAAAATAACATCATGACCGGTACAGTTGGAGTTACCTGTATACCTATCCACCCCCGATAACCTCTGGACTTTGATGTCATTCCCAGGCTTTTACAAATTTTTTTTACTATGGTTTTGTTTTGAATATTTTAAAACTTCATATTATGTGCACTTACTTGAAATATGCTTTTTCCTCCTACTGTTATAATTGTGAGATTGATTTGTGTAGATAGACACGTAGGTATCATTTTATATTATGCATACGGAACATATGATAGAATGGACCTATCACTATCCTGATCCATTGCTAAATATTAAATTGATTTTAATAACACTACAATATAGAAAATGGTTCTTGTTGCTTTCTGGCTTTGACAAAGCTTGGGTATATATATATATATATGTGTGTGTGTGTGTGTGTGTGTGTGTGTGTATATATATATTTTTTTTTTTTTTTTTTGAGACAGGGTCTCGCTTTTGTGGTTCAGGCTGGCCCTGAGCTCAGTCTTGAACTCACAGCAATCCTCCTGCCTCTGCCTCCTGAGTGCTGGGATTATACCAGGCACTGTGGTATGTGGTTCTGATTGCTGGTGGACGTAAGTCTCCACGCCCAGCATTGTTATATGTGGTTACTGGGGATCAAACCCAGGCCCATATACTTGGAAGGCAAGTGCTATGACCACTGGGCTAAATCCCTGGCCCTTGGGTGTAATTTTTGCAGTCTGATGTGCAAAGGGTCACTTGAAGTTTTCATTTGGATTTCTGGTTATTAGCAAGACTAAGCAAGTTTACTGGCCAGTTTCAACTCTTTGAATAATCATACCACCTGGCCGTTCTCCCATTGGGAAGTAGTTCCTGTTGTTTCTCATTACCTGTTAAGAGTTCCTTATGTATTCTGAATGCTTAATTTTTTTCAGCTGTTTGCATTACAAATCTCTTCGCTCCATTCGGGTATCTTTGTACTTCGCTTATGGTGAATTTTGGCACAAAAATATTTGACATTTTCATAAACTGTAGTTAAATTTTATCAGTCTTTTTCTTTTGGGTTATCCTAATCTTATCTGAGAAATACTTTCCTGCCTAGAGAGTGTAAGGATATGCCCTAATATTTCCATCTAAAAGCTCCCCCATTTTGCACTTCACAATTAACTCATTCAGTATTTCTAGGGTTAAGTTTTGTGTTTGGCATGTGGTAGGATCCTGTTTCATCTGCAAAACCAGTGGACCCAGTACCACTGATGGACTAGTCCTCATCTTTCTACCGATCACAGAGACCAGTTCTGTTGTCTGTCAGGTACCGCTGTGCTGCTGTCTGCCCAGTGTCCCAGTGTTCTGTCTGTGGTGACAGTCACACAGCCATAATTACTGTAGTCTTACAAGACCTTGACATGTAGAATGAAGCAAGCTCCTACCCCTCATTCTTCTTCAAAGCTATTTTGGATGTTTTTGGTACACTTTTAACTCTGACTCTGTGAGGTTGCCCTGACCCTACTATAAACAATCAAGTGGTGGGACTGAAGCAAAAAAGTAGGAAGAAAGCCAAAGTCAGCCTTAGATAATCAGTAAGCTAAATGTTTAATACCTGGTAACTAAGAAATCACCGTATACCAATGTGCATCGAAAGCCCATATAAAATAAAGCATTTATTCACAAAAACAGCTTTTGTTTTTAATTTTCTGAGCTGCAGCAAGCACCATTTAGAAGTAGAAACCAGAGTCCCATCCTCTGCTCAGGACTGATGTTCTTGCCTTTATTTATTGAAACTACTACCTTTAAATATTTTTTGTGTACAGAGAGTTTTATGAAATAGTGGTAAACTGCACATTTGTTTGCTGGCTTCCTCAGAAGAACCAAATCAAATGTCAGACTGTTTGTCACTGAGAGAAACCCCAGAAAGCCCTAATTCGTTCCATCACCACAGCCTGGCTCTAAGATGGAGAATTCCTTCCCTCATTCAAGGGAGACTATACTTTCCTGCAGAGTGCTCTGGGCGGCATTTCCATGACCTCATCGTGACTCCTTAATGTTTGCAGTGTCTTCAGATTCAGATGCTCTTGTACGGACCCCAGGACAAGAGGACCGTGGCCACCCAGCAGTCGGTGGACATCCTGGCCGAGTGAGTCACCCCTTCTCCAACAGTCGTATTCCTTCCCCATTCAGAACCTCAGAGGAAACCTTTTCTACAAGGTTCTGTGGAAACTTTCACCAACTGACTTCTCCTATCATGTATAAATGCAAGGCCAGTTCCTTTGGAAACCCTGTTGTAAAATATCTCCTGCCCCCTGTAGGTGTAGGCCCGGTGCTGGAGCGGGAGGGTGTGGCCCACTGGGACTGCCTCGTGACACCCCACAGCCCTCTGGTGTCCATCAGAACAGGGCCAGAGTCACTGACTGTGCCTGGAAGGCTGACTCGTGTTCTTTCTCAGCCCCGGTGTCTCCTACAGTCCATAATCTGAGGGCCAAGTGCACCCTCAGGAAGCATGGCAGCCTCCTGAAATGAAGCCCCAGCCCCGGCCAGCAGGGTGCCCCTGTGAGGGCGGGAAAGACAAGCCAGGGAGGCCTCCTGTCCACCTGGCCAGTCCTCTCTGCTCTTGTCTTCCTTACACAGTTGACTAAATGTTCTCTGCCCAGCTCACCAGAGAACTACCAAGGAATCGAGGCAGGGGAGAAGTATTTGCACACCAGGGTTCTCCTACCGAGGGCACCCCCACCCCCGGGCGTCTCAGCACAGACCCGAGGGGGCCACACTCACCTCACCTCTGTTGTTTGCAGGGCACTCGAGGGCATCATGAAGCCAAGGCAGTCTCCAAAAGCCAAAGTGGCCTTCTGCACCAGCACTCTTCAGCGCACCATCCCCAGGAAGGGCAGGCCCAACCTGGTAGACTGAGACCCCCATGTGCACCCCAAGGAAAGCCCTGGGCAGGCTAGGGCACTCCTGCACCAACCTCTTTCCAACCTGAAGGTGGAATTTAACAATTTTGACACAGATTTTCAAGGGTGGCTGTTTAAATGTTTAACAGCAACCCCACCCCACCCCCACAGGCCACATTTTGACAGCAGATGCCCTTCAGGGTGAGCTGGGACTGCTATGTGGATTTTTATCCATTGGCACTACTACCTGAAAGACTTCTCCTCGAGAGGGCAGAACTTCCTGTGCAGGAAAGTCAACCTTGCACGTGACTGTACACATAGCTCCTTGCACGGGTCTGAGGTTAAATTTGGAACAATAAGATTTGCAAAAATGCCTTTTGCTTATAGGAAGGTATTAGGAACTGAGAATAAAATGCTAATAAAGAGAAACATGGATGTATTGATGTGTGAGTTGTTTTAAAATGAAGACCTGGGCTGGGAGTGTAGTTCAGTGGCAGAGCACATCTCTGACACCTGTGAGACCCTGGGTTCCACCCCCAGTGCCAGACCATTCCAAGGATCCTCAGAACCTGAAAAGGTACAGAAACACTAACCTGCCATTCATGTGCTCAGTCGCTCACTACATTTGCTTAGCACCAGTATACACCAGATCTGTGTTAAGAACTGAGGGTAGAAGAACAAACACGACACATGCTCCCCACCATCTCAGAGCTTGTGACTCAATGTGGCACTAGAGATCAGACACGATGGTGCAATTAGTAGCAACAGCACCAGAGGGAAAGAACCTAGATGATGGCATGGGTGGTGAGTGGATGTCACCTGGTCTGGGGTCAGGCAGGTTAAGTTTAAGGAGGTCAAACCAAGGCGAGCAGGACCTGAAGCTGGCAAGGGGGGGCTGGGGGGAGGGGACACTGCTGCTTCCTCCTGTGGCTTCTAATTCACAGCTAATTTAAAGCTAGCAGCTCCCTGGTGCTGCGTCCACAGCTCCCCTCAGTGTAATGCCCTCTCTCGTTCTAAAGACATGGTTTCAGAGAAGGTGGTGCATTGACATCTGCTGTGGCTGGTGTGAGATCCCTCAAGAACTTAGCTTTAAAACCCTCATTCCTAACGCAATGATATTTTGAGGCAGGGCCTTTAGAAAGTAGTCAGGTCCTGAGGGCACAGCCCGGGTGTCTTTGTAAGACTCGATACAAAGAAGATGGCCTTTCTTTTACCACAGGAGGGTACAGCTAACTATGAGATAGTTGTCTACACACCAGGAAGCAAAGCCTGACCAGAAAGCACATTTACAACATCCTTGATCCTGGACTTCCCAGTGCGCAGAACTAGAGGAAATAACTATTTTGATTAAATCTCCCAGGGTGTAATATTTGGTCATAAAAAAAAAAAGCACATCTGAAGAAGTGTGAATTTTGATGTGTTACTTCTTTCTTTCTGTACTTCTTGGAGTAAGGTTATCTAGGATTCACAGAAGTGAAAAACACTTGAAAATTTGTATTCACCAGAAAGAGCGAATTAGGACTATCTCACCAAATGTTTCCTGTAGTTATATTTAACTTCTACAAGAAAGGAAGCATACAGCTCTTTGTGTTTTTTGTTGGTAGATACCTGTTTGGTGATTACAAATGGGTAACTATCTCTCATTATCCTTTGTTTCAAGCTCTCATGGCTTGTTTTCCTAAGGAACAGCCGTAATTCGTCTTCATCTTATCCTAAAGGTAACCAACTTTCCTGGCATTTCCCACGACAGCCTTGCTCTTAGCACTGGAGGTCCTGTGTCTGGGGAAACCACTCGCCTGGGTAAAATGAGATGGTTGGTCATACCCTGCTGGACCCCGGTTTCTGTCCAGTCAGTACTTGATTACAAACTGGGCAGTTTCTGCCATGTCCGCCTTGCTTTCCAGTTCTGTGCTGAAGGTACCGAGTTACGGTTGAAGGGAGAAGCCAGGGAACTGCAACTTTCATACATATTTTTCCCAATAATTCTGTCCTCCCATAAAGACTTGCACAAAAACTCATCTTTGCTTTAATCAGAGTTCGAAATAAACCACACCAAAATTGACCAGAAACATTCATTCTCTGCAGGAACAATATGAGTTTTTTTTTTTTCTTCAAATTTTTTATTTCTACACATTCTTGTGACATTTCCCTTCTAGGAACAGCAGGTTAGCAGAGTCAGCTCCTTAGATGATTCCAGGTGCACAGGCATCTTACACTGTCACATACATGGTGGGATTGAGAAACATTCAGTGGATACTGCCTTCTCTAAATAAGCATACATAGGGAAGCAGTGGCTATACCACTACCCTGTCCACCATGGCACTGATTCCTTGGGCCTCCAGAGCGACTGTGTTAAAAGGTAGGAGCCATGAGGAGAGTGAGCCTCACTCCTGGGTGACCCAGAGACTCCATCACCAATGACAGGTCGTCAGTCCTCGGTGGTGAACACTTCACATAGAACATTTCCTTGAAGATATGCATTCCAACGTAGAGGGGAAAATTAAGATCACAGATGTGTATTTTCCAAAATAAATGGAAATGGGTCACGATGGTAACAACCAGTTCCCATCTGCATCCATTTACAGGTTTGTGGACTAGGACAGTGACATTAGCCGGGCCCACTCAAATTCTCAGTCTTGTCATCAAATACAAGGCTGTTACCTTGCCAACGCCAAATAAATCACTTAGACATATACCACTGCCTGTCACTGCAAAACTAAATCAAATCTTTGGCTATTTGAGAGATAAGGAGCCTTGATAAGATAGTCACCTGTCTGCCAGTCTGACAATCACTGGTTTGGCAGATGGATAACAGAGATTTAAAGCTACAATTCATATCAACTTCTTCTCTGTACCCTGACTCTTGGTATTTAAAAAAAACATATCATCTTGCTGTACTGTATTTCTCCTCTATTCACCAACTAAGAAAACTCTTTCTTCTTGACCTACCTGACCTCGCTATCCCTGAGGTGTGCAAGGAGACACAAACCCTGATAGAAGGTCCTGGAGGGTCCTCCCACACTGCTGTCCCCCACCAGAAGGCACCTGAAGGTGGCGTCGCATCGGATCCTTCCTCACTGCACTACAGTCGGGTCTATGGTGCAATTACAGGAAGCACAGCTTTGATAGCATCGCTTGGAAGCAACTAGTCTGGACTACAAGAGGGCTGAGGTGTTAGGGATGCTGCTCTCAGGCGACGTCACACCTCTACAGATGGGCGCTTAAAGACAGTACCCATGTGTGAGATGAAACGAACGCAAACAAGCTCCCCCAGTATCATCAATTCAGTGGTACACATCTGCAGGTCCACAGTGCAGCCCACGGAGTGGGGGCTTTGCCGTCCTGCAGTGCTGGGTTTCAGAAGAAGCACCCAGCTCCTTCCTCCAAACACCTTTCTCCTTCTAACTCATTATCTATTTTCCTGAACTAAACACCCCACAGCCACGATTCCACTGAAAGTACAAAAAGCTGTGGAGTTCTTGCTTTCTGGTCCTTCTCTAGGAGCTCAGAAGACCTCTGACCCATGAGCCCTCATGGGTCGGGAGCAGCTTCTTCGGGAGGCACAATCCACCCCAGGTTGCTGGTTTTCCTGCCACGGCCAACCTGCCAGTTCGGCTGCAGTCTGAGTTCACCACGTTCGTTGTTGTCTGTAGGATCTGCTTCCCACGAGTGAAACTGACTGCCGTGCTGCTGAAGGCGAAGGCACAGAGAGGCTCAAGGGTACAGGTTCTGACAGCAGCGGGCTGCTCCAGAGTGCAAGTGAAAACAGAGCATTCAGGCTGAGCACAGCCGTGGCCTAGGCCGGCACAGAAGGGCGCTACTGCAAGCAATTCCTTATCTTCATTTCCCCCACCTGGGGCTGCAGGCCAGGGGCAGCAGGCATGCTGACCTGAAATCCTCTCCAGAAATTAGACACAGCAAGCGAATCAAGCACTGAAAGGAATTTCACTCTCTAGCAAGGAATTTTTTTTTTTTTTTAAACAGGCTTTCACTTTTGCAGTTCAGATTGGCCCTGAGCTCAGCCTCGAACTCACAGCAGTCCTCCTGCCTCTGCCTTCTGAGTGCTGGGATTAGGGACATGAGCCACTAAGCCCGGCACTGTGGTATGTGGTACTGATTTCTGGTGGGCATGAGTCTCCATGCCTAGTAGTGTATGTGGTTGCCGGGGATCAAACCCAGGTCCTTGCACTTACAAGGCAGGTGCAGGAACCACTTAGTTAAATCCCCGGCCCAAGCAAGGAATTTTTTTTCCTAAAGATGAAATCATTTAGATTTTCTTTTTAATAAAGAGTCTTGAAAAGACTCTGGAAAGAGAATAGCATATTTTAGTTTATTATTTCATATTAGCACATGCACACAAAATCTATTCTTAAATGTATTATTTTAATCTGGTTAATGTTTAAGCATCTTGCAGTTGGTAATTAATCATTGTTTCAAACGGATGCAAGCCATGTTTGTGAGCAGGTGCAAACCTGGTAGAAATCATCTCCACAAATGGAGAGGAAACTTCAGGAAAAGAAACTTTTTAAGACTAAAATGATCAAAAGTGTTTCTGTAGAAGTCCCAACTCAAAAATAAAACTCCCAGGCTTTTAAACGCATAAGATGACCTGAAATCTTTGCAGACTCAAGTATATTAACTTTGCCTGGAGTTCTCTGATGAAAACAGAAAGGGGAGGCTTTGAGATGAGCGTTCCCCTCTCAGTAGTTAAGGCTTCTATGTGTTGGTTGTTACCACGTAGGCTGCTACTTCAGATGAAATATTTCTGCTTATCAAAACCATTGTCCGTCACTCTCCTCCTCCTCACTGTCTAGATAGAGGAGAGCGACCTTCTTTTCATCTGAAATCACCGACCTTTGGTCTACCATCCTTTGCAGCTGCACCGTCTTATCAAAACCAGCTTGCTCCACACCCTCCTCTTTGCCAGCCTGCGCCGCACCCGCAGCAGAGGCCTGAGAGCTCCCGCCAGCTGCCAGGCCTTTCCTACTGTCAGCATCTCTCCAGGTACCATGGTCAGACCCACTGGGAGCTTCCACTTCCGTCCCTGCCTCTTGTGTCCAGGTAGCGGTAGCCTTTCTGCTACTCACATCCATCTGAAAGGTAAAGGAAGTTTCTCTGGGCCCCGGGGCAAGGTGTGGTAGGCTCTTGCTGTCCTGGGCAGGCTCGCTGAGCTCCCGGGGCTCCTCTGAACCCTCAAGTGCAAATGTTTTGGACAAGGGCCCATGGATGACAATGTGCTCTGATGTTTTGGTCTCTGTAGGCCCTAGCTGAATGTGCCTGAAAGATCTGCTAATGCCTGATGTCACTTCCACCCCCGATGTGCCGCCTGCATGAAATTCTTGGGGTGACTCAGAAACTACCCTTTGGAATGAGCTCTGTTCTGTCATGAGCATTGTTCTACCTGAAGTGTAAGTGGCCTGGGTCACATCCGCTGGGCCATCACCGTGCCCAGTGCCATCCGAGTTGCTTAATACCACGGACCGGGAAATCACCTGCTCAGTGGCTTGATGCCCCTGAGGCCTGATACCAATGAGCCCAGCCACCTCTTCCGTGTGTGCAGAATCCCCTCTGGTATCCTCCTCTCCTTTGTCTATGGGGGGCACTATGAACTGGATTTGTTCCCTGAACCCTTCATTTGGGCTTAACTGGAGGTTCTGTACAGAAATGTGGCCACTTACTGGCTCTTCAGTTGCAAAATAATCCCCAGCCCTCACCGCCCCTGAAACAGTGCCCTGAAAACTGATTTCCTTCTCAGCATGAAACTGCTTGGCACCAAGTGCACTCTGGTGCCCTGCCCTATCAGAGTCTGTGGGCAGCTCGGCCAGGCCGGGTTCTTCTGTGCCCTCCGGCTCCTGCCGGTCAGGGCCTTGGAAGATGACTTCTGTGGGCGCTTGACTTTGCCTGGGCCCCATGCTAAAGTGGCTCACAGACCGGCCGGCCCCTCGCACACCAGGCGCCTGACCGTGGCCCTCACTTACCTCCACCACCCCGGTGGTGGCTCCTCCGGAGAAGACTTGCTCAGTCCTCCAGACACCAGTGGGGCCCAAGTTAACATGCCGCACAGACCGGCTTGTGTCCTCCAGCACGTGTGACTGCAAGAGGCCTGGGGGACTGCTGACCTCCACCGTGGCTGACACCGGGCCCTGAGCAATGGGCTCCTCTGGGCTGCCCGAGGCCTGGATGGCACCTTCCCTCTTGTCAGCCCGGCTGTACAGTTCCCTGGTCTCCCAGCGCCTGAAGGAAATGCCACCATCCTCCCTGCCTGGGCTCCCGGGTGCTCGGTTGTGCTGCTTAGCCAGGCTATCTCGTACCACCGACTCTACCGCTTTCTCTATCTCATCGGCCTCATCTCTGCTCAGCTCTTCCAGGTCCAGCTGACTGGCATCCACGGTTTGGGAGAGGTTCACCTCAGCCATAAGGGTCACAGAACCGCCATCAGTGGTCTGGAGTTTCTTCACATCGACGGAGACATGCCCCGGCTCGTCCTGGCCCTCTCCGGTCAGAGCAGACAGCTCTGCCTTCATGCGCTCCGGAAGGGTTTCCTCCAACCTCCCGATGACCTCTGCCAGCTGTTCTCGGGGCTCCTTGGAGAAGGTGCCCCTAATGGACGTGTGGAACTCATGTGGTATTTTGATTTCTTTTTCAATGACCGTGGGCTCAGCGTGGAGCTCACCACTCGCTTCTTCCTTCCAACGGGCAGAACCCAAGTCGCCCCCCAGGGAACGTGCTGGAACATCTACGTGCTCCACGTCCTGCTCTCCTGCCTCGTTGTCCCTCTTTCTCCTTCTCCAAGTCCCTTGCATGATTTCATCTTGCCAGGAGTACCTGATGGTGGACTCTTCTTCAATGTGGACCTGCCCGTACACCGAGCCTTCCTCCTCTCTGTCGTGTCCCTCCGGGTATTCGTCCGGGGTTGACACAAAATAACTCTGCTCTCCTTCGGAGTCACCTGCCTCCATCACTTCCTCCACATGAGTTGCATTCTCCTGGGGTTGCTTGGTCCTTCGATGCTGATCAGTCGAGAATGTGACATGGGTTTCTCCAACATCTTCCTCTTCTTCCACGAGCCCCCTGGAGCCTGGAGACACGTCATCTACCTCCTCCACCTGGAAGGGGGTGGAGAACTCCTCTGTCTTCCTGCCTCCTACGTAGCTCATGGGCTCTTCCACGATCTCCACGTTGACCACCTTAGCCCTCCCCTCTCTTCCCTTCAGCCCGAGGTTGATGATGTCTCCTATCATCTGCTCTTTTGATTTCCCTTTCAGCCCCACTTCCTTGACATCCTTGCTTAAAAGGTAGTCCAGCCTGGCTTCATCGGAAACATCGATGTCCTCTGTCAGTTTAGACTCCACAACTATCTCTGTCTTAGTCTTTCTTTCACCCGGAAGCTCTTTCCTGTCTATGTAAGTGACTTTTGTGTCTGGGAAAGAGTTAGCAGACGCTTCCCCCTCGGGAGGCTGAGTAAACTGCTTGAGAATATTGGTGACAATGTTTTCGGCTATGGTTTCTGTCGTGGAGTCACCTTGCAGAACGCTGGCAGTGTCGCTGGCGTCCAGCCTGAACCTGGTCTCTCTTGTTACTGTTTTGCTCCCTGGACTATCACCGGTATCCTTCTTTCTGAGTGTCTGTGTGTCTGATCTGCTGCCCTGGGATACTTCTAGACTAATGGGGATCTCCCTTCCTCTCCCATTCTGCTCCTTCAGTGACTCGCGCCCTCCGGCCCGCTCCCTCATCTGCTCGCTTTCTCTCTTTCTTGTCTCTTTATCCAACTTCGTCAGTTCTTCCCATCTTAAGTTCCTTTCCTCGGAGGCTTTCTCTTTCGAATCAAACATCTTCTCTTCTGGCTTCACTCTGATGGCTGCTGATCTGTCTCTCTGTTGCTCCCGCGTGGCTTTGGCTTCTATCTTCTTTCCCAGAATGACGGTCTTCTCGTTTGGCCGAGCACTCGCTGAAGCATCGGCTGTTACACGGTCCCAGTGATCCCGGCTCGACTCCCGGGTGGCAGTGGAACTTTTGGTTAAGTATGTGGGGCCTTCAGTTTTTGCTCTATTGGGAAATGTTCTTGCTTGAACATCAGTATTTCTTATAAGACCTGGGGTTGGAGAGAAAGTTTGGGAACTGGTTTGACTGTTGACAGTTTCCTTATAAATATCTTTGTGCAGGGCAGTGGCCGAGGCAGGAGATCCCGAGGCCAGGAACCCTCTTCGGATGGAATTTCCAACAGACGTGTTTGTCTGAGATCCAAGGCGCCCCTCAGAATACGCAGTTGAGCTGTGATTTAAACCCACCAAAGGTGCTTTCTGCTTTGGAAACAGATTTCTTTCATTTTTCCTCTGCAATAATGAATCAGTATATTGATAGGACGTATTTCTGAAATCTGTGGAAATTGAACAAATGGTTCATGAACACAGCAGGCAGCACCCTCCCCCCCCCCTCTCTCTCTCTCTTTAATCACAAAAGCACTCTTCCAAGTCAAGTCCCATGCTTTCAAAAATAAATGCTATTACCACAGAAAGGTCCTTACACATTAAATATTTTCAGTTCCCAAATTAGCTTTTTGATAGCTTTGAAAGCCTGTCACAATAACATACAGCACCCTAAATACTTCTGCTTAGTACTTTTCTCCTGTTACTGATTTTAAAATATTCACGCATCTCAACAGAAGTGTCAGAGGTCTGGTGTTAAAGAGCAGCGTATGTGCCAGGGAAGTCAGAGGTGCTGGTGTTTATGGCTGAGATTTCACAATATTATGATATTTCAGAGTCATTAATCCTACTTTGTTGAAATAAATTTATTTTACTTATTTCAGCAGACAAGAGCTCTATAATTACAAGGCATATAATTATTGAACACCAAATAGCATACCTCTCCTGCTTACCATGCTTTTCCTTTTTACTGGTTTCTATGTTCGGCAAGAAGGTAGTGAAGAATTCAACTTTTTAGGGTTTTGTGTTCTCTTCTACTTTTAACATTTAACAACTCTGTCATTTGAAAAGGTGCCAGAGCAGAACGCAGACAAGTTGTTAACCCTGCCATCTGTTCTAATGTCATAATCCTAGAACTAAGAGAAGTACTTAGGGTGTCTGGCTACAGAGAGTGCCACCCTTCAGGTGCCCAAATTCTGGGTGCTCATGGGAATGGCAGCTGGGAGTTGGAACTTGGCAAGAAGCACCATCTGCCCCCTAGTGTTTACCTGTACCCTGGACGAGAACAGAGACTCCCACCCCCTGGAGTGGCCTGGGGCCTCCTTCAGATCCCAGGATACAGGACAAAACACCAGCCTGAGACATTTTCCATAAAGACTCCTCTTTTTAAGTCAACATACTGTCTTATACTGAGAACTCCCAGAATATGAACTCCCAGGAAACAGGAGCAGCAACCAGTCCCACAAGAGACATGGAAGGTCATAGGTCATAGACTAGCCCTGGGTCTATCATCCTGTTGACACGAGGCCAACATTATTTTAGGCAACTTTACAAAAGCACATAAATGCACTTATAAGTACCGATTGATTCACTATCTAGGAACTTAGCAGTGCAGGACACAGAACTAGTTGAAAGCTCAAAGTCAAATAGAAGAGTTCACAACTAATAATCTTTAAAGCTTTCATTTTTTTGCCTGGTATATAGTTGCTATAATACATTTAGTTTACAAATATGAAATCTCTATTTCTTTATAGAAGCTCAGAAAACAATGGCTCAAACAAATTAGCAGAGATCCCTATTAGACCTTTCCTGAGATTCCAAAGTCCTAACCCTAACAAACTCCTGACTTGGAATGCTGGTCTCCCGAGGACCTTCATCCTAGGCTCTTTTATCATCTCTTTCTCTTCCTTCTGGTTTATGTGATGGACTTCCAGACTTCACCCCTACATGTAAAAACTTCAGGTGAACAAGTAAACCTTAAAATTTGATGAAGAAATAATGCTTATTTTATAGATATCAGATGTGAACTGAAGCCAGGCAGGCTGGTTAGTGGCCATATTCATGGATGTCTTTGCAATTTTCTAACTTGTCAAAACGAGAAAGCAAAGAACCGGAGTTACTGTTCTGAACCCAATGACCTGCCAAAAACAGGAAGTAGCTGATGAGAATAGTGTAGACTAAAGCAAAACTACTGAGTTGGTGGACTTCATGGGTTTTCTGCCTGTGGACTCAACATCTGCATATTCAACCACCAAAGAGCAGAGATACTGAGAAAGAAAATGCATCTGTGTTGAACACAGACCGACTTCTTTCTTGTCACAGTTTCCTAAACAATACAGCGTAATAGCTATCAGCACAGCACGTCCACGTGTTAGGTATTATAAGTCACCCACAGATGATCTAAGTATTCAGGAGGATGTGCAAGGCTCTGTGTATACTTCTGCACTACTTTTATATTAGGGACTTGGGCGGCCACAGATTTTAGTTTTTCAAGCAACCAGAGTGTGCCAAAACCAGACAGCCCCCAATCCAGAGCAACAACAACATAGTGAACCTACTCTACATGCACCTTAAACCAGTCACTGCTCAGCCAGAATTTCTCTAAGATTCACAGGGTTTACCAGTTTTCTTTCAAGTCATTCTAGAAGTTCTTAGGTCCTTCTAATGGAGGCCAGATTCTCTTACTTCTGTTCTGTGGCTATAAGACATCCTCAGCACACCCCAAAACATCCTCCTAAGCTGCCACCCCAACCTAAGGGAGCAGAAAGAGTACAATCCCCCCCCAACTGTCCATGGGGTAGCAGGTCCCAGGGTGCCGACTGCCAGTTTCTCAAGGGAGCCTGCCCCTGCTATTTATAACCTGGGCTATCTGCTCTGGAAAAGGGGAGCATGTCCTTTTCCAGGGTGTGACAGACCAGTCCACATCCTTGTCCTTCACCCTGCCCAGCGTCCACCAAGCCCTTGGAACTGGGAAGAACTGCAAACCGTGGGCTGCATGAGCAAATACGTTCAGTAAGTTTCCCCATCTAGCAATTTAAATTACATTCCACTAGACTAAAATCTTTCCTGCCTTTAAAAGACATGGCACTGGAGATTTAGCTTGGTGGTTCTGGCACCTGTCTTGAAAGCACAAGGGCCAAGTTCGATCCCCCGGTAACCACATACAATACTGGGTGTGGAGACTCATGCCCAGCAGCAACCAGTACCACATACCACAGTGCCGGGCGTGGTGGCTCACGCCTGTAATCTCAGCACTTGGGAGGC
This sequence comes from Petromus typicus, assembly GCA_004026965.1. NCBI lineage: Eukaryota > Metazoa > Chordata > Mammalia > Rodentia > Petromuridae > Petromus > Petromus typicus. Next base: position 81,998 of record PVIR01001636.1, on the reverse strand, counting down.
AGAGGCAGGAGGATTGCTATGATGTGAGTAGGAGGCTGAGCTCAGGGCCAGCCTGAACTACAAAGCGAGACCCTGTCTCAAAAAAACCACAAAAAACAGACAGATAAACCACAGTGACCTGAAGCCCTGTAGCTAAGCCCCGCCCTCCTGGATAAGTGGCACTTTCCTCAGACTCAGGGAATGTCAGTTCCGATGGACAACATCAGAAAACAATGAGCTTCTATCACACTTACCTCGTGGCATGTTTTCCATGTGCTCAGTCCAGATGAATATCTCTGGATTACTTTCTCCTTCCAATAAGGCTCTGTAAACAGAATTTTAAAAATAACTTCATTAAGACATCAAAGAGAATAGGGTGAGGGGGATAAAAATGATCAAGATGTGATATGTGTATGTATCAGTTGTGTGATATAGTCATCACAACAGCACACCGACAATTTAAAAAAAAAAGAAAGAAATGAGAGAGGGAGAGAAGGGGGAGAGAGAGAAAGGGAGAGAGAGGTGCCTCTCATGAAAAGCATCAGGCAGCACCTGTTTGATATTTTAGGGCTTTGCCCATCGAGCAGTGGGGAGCCCACATGCTGGCTCCCTGGCCCTGGGCAGGGCTGTGCGGCACTGTTCACTGCCATCCCTGTCACTCAGGACAGCACCTCCTGCCACCTGAGACCTGCTTGGCTGATACCAGCTGAATGAAGAGGTTGAGCGGCCAGGGCTTTGGGGAAGCCAGGGCCTGGGAAAGTCTCCCCCACCCAGGACAAGGAGAGATGGGAGTGGGGGACAATAGGATCCAGCTTCTCTGGGCAGCAGGAAGGGTTCTGGGCCTCACTGCACACTGCGCTCCGGGCGCTAGAGCACTTGTGGGCCTCCCTACTGTGTTCCTGGGCCCACAGGTCTATGGCAGCTGCAGAGGGCCGAGAGGAGAGTGAGGAGCACCACCAGAAGAAAGGCATATGGGCTGATCTGGGATTTTCAAACTGGGCTCCATCGGGACATCTTGGAGATGAGTGAAGAGAAGAGATGGGTGCAGAGAGCACCTCAGACCCCCACCCTCTGTCTCACATCTCCCCAAGAGTGCTCTCTTGGGCTTTTCCATAAAATGAGGAAAAATACCCCAAGAGGTGGTTTCTAAGCTCTGAAGTTAGTCTGCAATTCCTGTGCACACCCTCCTACAGGTCCTAGCAGCGGGCGAGGAGTGGCCCAGATCCTCCTCCGCTGGTCCCTCCAGGTACCCCTGGTGCTGCTGGCAGTTTTGGGCTCAACATTTGTTTGGTTGCTAGAGTAACATTATGAAATCACTGACCCGAGTTCCCAGAAACACTGTACACAGGCCAAGGGCACCAGATCTGCAAACCCTCTGGATGCTGTCAGAGTACTTGGAGCCGGGCAGGAAAACAGAGCAGGAGCCCAGAGGCAGGCAGAGACTTGGCAGCCCGCGCAAACCGCACCAAGACTTTTTCCACTGGGTTAACTGCAGGAATCCCCACAAAGGCAAGAACTCCATGGACAGCTGGGAGGAAGCAAAGGAGGCAGGAGGGATCCCCTCGAGGGGCGCATGGGTGGCTGTGCCGAGGAAGCAGTGACTGAAGTACACGTGTGTGCAGACACAGGCACCGGGCCCAGCCTGCCACAAGGCGGGAGGCCAGGAAACAGGACACCGGCCACCAACCAGTCCCACACCCTCATGACCGAGCAGTTCAGGTTCCAGGACGCAAACAGCTCCCCTCACCGAGGAAACCCTGAGGTCTGAGCAACCAGAGGGACGTTTGGGGTAACAGCCAGACCCCAAGGGGCTCCTCCCTGGGATAACAGCAGCAGATGGGGATCCTACATTTAAGGCCACCACAGTGCATCTTGGGAAAGGGCCACAGTCCAGCTTGAGCCTATTCGGGTACACAGGGCTGGAGTTAGGCTGAGCTGGGGCCAACAGTAGCTATGGCATTTCAGGTCAGCACAGAACAGGAAATACATCTTCCCTCAGCACTCAAGGGAGGATGGCTCTGTTCTTTGGGGGGGGGGGGTCTAAAGCGATTCCAACTGCAGGGAGCTCAGGAAAGGAGCATCTCCATGTTACCTGGGCTGATCCAGGAACGGGGAGGAGGCACAGCATCACACCCCTCTCCTGGTGGCCCTTTCCCAGCCCTGGCAACAGTCGTATGGTGCACCTCGACCTCTCGGGCCCACAGTGCAGGGCCCAGGCCATCACCCTTAGTCCCCGGGGAGAGTGTGCTGTAAACCCAGAGGCCTGGGCTCCGGAGACCCCTTGCCTGACACTCGGTTTCCCCACGAGCCCAGATTTACATGGAAGTCAGAGGCACAAACCCTGCAGATGGACTCCCCACACCACACAAATGAATGCAAATCTCTCCTGGTGATTCTGCCAGAATGCCCCCAGAGGTCTCCTGTGCACCCTTTCTCTGTGTCCCACACCAGTGGCCAGAGCCCAGGAAGTGGGCAGATGTCACCTTTCCCTCCCTGAGCACCCAGAACAGGCCTGATTGAAGTGGTGGGCACCAGCCACGGAGCTCACGCCCATTGCAGGTGCCCCTCAGGGACAGGCATTGATCTCACCTGCCACTGTGCCCCTGGGACTAAGTGGCAAAGGCAAAAACAGCACACTGAGATTTCCTCTAATGCTCTTCCTGGAGCAGCTTCTGAAACAGCTGCTACAGCTTTAAGGAAAGCGTGGAGCAGAGCGTTCTTGGAGGCTGCCATCAAACCCGGCTATTTTGAGAGCAGTAAAGGAAAACATTGCCTCTAGGCCCTGGAGTTGGCTAGAAATGCCAACCCCCTGAATCATAGGCTATTAGTTTGCGCTTCACACAGCTCCGCAGGTTGGCACCCCCTCCAGTAGGAAAATAAGCAAACGGTAGGAAAACCCCAGACCTGGCCTCATTAAGGAAGCTGACACAAATCCATAAAGCGGAAGTGAGCCGTCATGTGGCCTCTGGCCAGGCTCCAGGTCCTAACGGGCCACCCACGTCCTCGCTGGCCCGGTGGCAGGCCGTCTGCCTGGCACAGTCAATCCTAACAGAATTTCGGGGCATGTCCACTGCTGTTCTCACCGCAGGCACTCGGCCATCACGTGGTGCAGCCCCATAATGAGGACAGGAGTGGGGAGAAGATAGGAGGAGGTATCTTCAGCAGCGGCCTGTGTGGAGCTGCTGTGGGCCAGGGGCCTCCGTGCTGCCTCAGTGTCCCTGGCTAAGTGCAGGTGAAGACCTGAGGGGGAGGAAGAAAGGGCTGAGGACAATCGCAGCCACAAGGACGCCTCAGTTCCCCTCACTGTGCCCTCCGGAAGGAGCTCTCCACAGAGGGAGGGGCTGCCTCAGTTATCTCAGCCCACCCCTGGTCAGTGACAGGGAAGACAGTGGAACTGAAAGGAAAGACCAGGCCCATCTAAGAAGGAAGAAGGCCCACCGCCTCTGTGTGAAAGGAACCAGAAGATGGTCATGCTGGGCCATTTCCGGTCCTCCCCCGCCGTGGCTGCCATTAAATCACATCCTGAAAGAACACTCTAGGCCAATTCCAGAGGTTGGGAAAAAAAATACTTGGAAGATCAAGAGAGAGAAAAGTCACTCATAAAACAGAGAGAGGAAGTGCAGGGAGTGGTAATAGAGGAAGCTCTGGAAGGAGATTGTCCAGAATCAAATCCTGGGCCTACAAATTCCTAGTTGTGTAGACCTGGGCAGTTGGCTCACACTCACTGTGACTCGTGACTCAGTTTCCTCATCTGTGACATGGGGAGAACCCACAGGTGTGTGGTGATAGTCAAGTAAACATGTGGGAACCTCTCATGACAAAAGTGCTGCAGAGTAAGTATTGGATAAACTCTGGTTATTTATCATTGTCACTTGCTTCTCCAGCCTCAGGAAAAGCTTTGTCCAGTAAAGGAGGTAAGAGGGGAAGGGGTTCAGGATCATTTAAATTTATAAATAATTCACTTATCTGGCTAGCAACATAAATACTGGTTGACTATGCATCGTCAATTATGTATTCTTAAAACTCTAAGGTTTTATTCATCCTACTTTATTCATTTCACCAAGTAACTAAGCAAGTCTCAGTGTGGTCACATTTTAAGTCTTAAAAAACCTAGATTTAACTTAAAAGAAAGCAATAAAATAACAGCTTACTGCTGTGATAGCGGCATTGTTGTTTTGAGGAGGGAGCTATTTCTATTGCAACTGTGAATCTACCAGTTCTCCGTCTCCAGCAGCTGAACCAGCAGAATGAGGCTGGGGGCACCATAGGCTCTGCGCACCGTAGGCTCTGGGGCACCACAGGCTCTGGGGCACCGCAGGCTCTGGGGAACCATAGGCTCTGGGGCACCATTGGCTCTGGGGCACCACAGGCTCTGGGGCACCGCAGGCTCTGGGGCACCGTAGCCTGTCCCCTGGCTCTGGAAGATCTCACTGTCATGGTCACCAGCCAGGCAGGGGAATCTGTGTGTCCTTCACTACAAATGGGCTTGATGAAAACCTCCAGTCTTGAACTCTGAAGTTTGCTTGGTTTCTATTCTATTATTTTATCATTACTTTATTAAATTATAGATTCCTTTATAAATTATAAGTCTATATTTGGAAATCATAAATGTGCAGTCCTGTGATTGTATGATTTCATGTTTCCCTTTCACTATGAAGCTTCCAGGCAGAGCCAGATAGCTGGGAAGGACCCAGGGCCCTTGAGAAGTGGCCTTGGTCAGCAGATAAACTGCAGCCATGTGTCCAGTGAGCTTTGAAGGCCCAGATCTGTCCCTGGTGCATGAGGTGTGCAGTCAGGTAACCACAGGGTGGTAACCAGCCACAAAACTGTGTGCGGACAGGTGCAATGGCCCCTGAGGGAAACCCCAGGGAAATGAACATGATGTCAGAAGCCTGTGAGATTCTAGCCTTTGCCACTGTCAGCCCTCTGCCCCCGGGGCTATGATAGGGTGAGAGGAAGGTTGGCTTTCTCAAAAGAGCTGGGCAAGATATGTCAAGATCGGGTGGACCCTTTAGGGAAGGAGATGAGAAGTGCATGGATACAGACAGGAGGTTCAGCCCCTCTCCGATTTCGGACTACACCAGACCCCACTCAAACACGAAGGTGCAGGGGAATTCTTCACTCACCCCTACAAACACAGATGGCTTTAGCTGCCTCGGAGAAGACCTTGGCAGTCTATAATAGGCTGAGGAAATGCCAGAGAAAGACAAGTAATAAACTGTCCCTGCTGACAGGAAGGCTGCAGACAGAGCAAAACTGGCTCCCAGTCAACGCCCTTGAAAAAGCTAAGCAGGGGGTGCTTGAGTATCCCCCTGGAAGGGCGGGCCCTGGCAGGCCGTCCACCAGTGTGCACTTGTCTTTTTAGCACCAGAACTATAGGCAAGACGAGGCAGAGAACAGGCTCAGAATCCCAGGGAAACAAAGCATAAGACGAAGGCCTCCTGCTACCCAGAGAACTATTTTAAACAGGAAATGGGAAAACCTAACCCACTCTTAGGAAGAAGCTTCCCCTGACCCTGGTATCACCTGACACAGGCACAGACGCATCTGCCTTAGCACTGTGCCTACTGCCGGCCCTGCCACGAAGTCCCTGCCCTCAAGACGCAGGCTGATGATATTGGGTCTGGGGCACTTCACCCGCTGTCCAGATGGGACACAGAGCCAGAGAGCAGGGCCCAAGGACCAGGCTGGCACCACTGGGGAGGAGCCGCTCTTCACCGGGAGCTCAAGCCTGAGTGGTCCGAAGCCCAGAGTTGCTTGGGCCCAGCCCGCCCTGAGCAAGGGGAGCCCAGAAAGTGAGCCGAGGGGAGGTCAGGCAGCTTCAGCCGAGACAGCTGCGCTGAAGCCCAGGGCCTTTTCAGGGATAAGAGTAATAAACTCCTTTCTGAACTAGCGTCAAGGCTGAAGACAGACAGCCCACTCTGACCTGGAGCTCAGCCAGTCAGCCCTCAGTGGAGGAATCGAGGCTGAGCACTAAGACACCGCTCAGTTCAGCAGTGAGCTTCCAAGGGCTGTCGTGCCCCGTGAAGACCTCGTCCTTTAACAGCCTTCCTCAGGCTGCCAAATAGCTAGGTCGCTCTCCACAGATGGAAATGAGGGCTGGGAGAAAGCAAGGCTGGCACAAGACCTTTGGAAAGCAAATACACTGAGGCGGGCCCGAGGATGTCGTGTGGACTGCAAGCCTAGAGCTGCTTGCGCCTCCAGACACCCAGGGCCCAAATTCTGACCTCCACTTTCCAGCCCTGTGAGTTCTCTAATTTTGTTCTTCTGTAAACATAGTATCTGATCCACCATGTGGACATGTGCAAGGCTCTTAAACAATGACCACGACCAGCTACACTAAACAAGAGCACACAGCCTGGCTGTCACCTGCCAGGGATCTGGGCAAGCCCTGATCTTTGCCTTGGGCTCTGGGTTCCTCACCAAGCCATGCCAAGGGTCACTCTGCCCATCAAAAAGCCACAGGATGATGCCAGGGTGCACCACTGGCTCCTGCATGGACATGCACAGCGTCTTTACCTGTAGGTTGCCACCTCCAGGCTGAGGCCTGTCTTCACCTGCACCAGCTCCTGATAGTCGCGCAGGTGCTCAGCCATGGCCATCGTGAGGGCCTCCTTCTCCTCCTCCAGGCAGTCGATCACCCTCTAGAGAGAAAGGAAGTGTGTTCAGACCCAAGCACCAGAGCTTTGTGGGGTTGAGTGGAAGGTCCTGATACTGCAGAACCTCAAAGTGATGAAACCTCTGGGCTTACTGAACATGAAGTCATTGGCAGGGATGCTTTCAAAGGCTGTGTCTCTTTCTTATGGGAGATTTCTTCTATCGTACACGGAAGATTTGGACAGGACACTTGCTTCTCTGGACTTTCTAGTAATGATGAACACTAAAGAGTTTGTTCAAATCATCTCTAGGGTTTGCACACTGGTCCATGTAAAGAAAGCCAATACATCTAAGTGGTCAACAAGATGCTATTGAAAATAAGCCATGATTACGTCACAGGGATATCTACAATACTTAAGATAGAAGTGGCTGAGAATTGAACTAAAATTGCTCCCCAAATCATCATTTTCCAAATATAAGCAAGTACACAGATACCAAATTCTTTTGTTTCACCCAGAAAAGCTGCTTTGAAATCATCTTGGGAGAAATTTATGCTGAATATAATTGAAAAAATTGAAATTTGGATATAAATCTTTTCACATTGTACTTGTACAACACAGTTAATAAATACTGCCTGGGCGCTTCATCCCGGCACTCACGCTGGTTAATTACCTCTGCCTCTCCATCACTTCCTGGCCAGGAGCTATGGCTGTCCCCCTATGCCCCTCCGATGCCAGACCAGTGGCCAGACCATTGGCCCCACACAATGGCCACATAGCATGCTCTCAGCAAACTGAATTCAGATGAAGTGACTGTTCATGTGCCATCATAAGCTGATAGTACTTGTTAATTAATTACCTGATGGCCTTATTTTTACACTTTCCCGTTTTGTGTTTCCTTCCCATTTGTTAACTAGTCACTCTGGGTTGTGATGAACCAAGCAAATACTTAAACACTGAAATTAGTCTGTGTACTTCTGGCCTGTGATAGGAAGTAGCATTGTTTCTGGATGCTATGTACTAAACTAAGCCACTCTTAGACACACTTAGCATTGGAGAACTCAGACCTGTGAGGCCGCTGTGAGAGGGATGTGTTTTCCTCGCTGCTGGAATCTGGCCTCTAGAAGCATCTCGCGAGACACTGAGGGTCCACAGTAAACCTGAAATGTCTGTGGAAGGAGTGAACTTAGGGAAAACCCCAGCCGGGGTTTATTAATTTCAAATGCACAACCATCATGCTCTCGAGAGCAGCTCCATTCTAAGCCAATGACTGTGTTGGGGTCTCTCTGTACATGAAGGGTGCAAAAGACACAAAGCAAAGCCTACTTAGCTTAAAGCAAAGAAGTGAGTTTAAGAAGCACTGACGACTGTCCCAGAGAGGACATGTGAAGGCCCAAAGCTGGCACATTAGCAGATAACCAAGCAGACAACTCGTCCGTCTAGATTTAAGTGATGGAGATTTAGCTATGACAGTCAAGGGCCGGGGCACAGCGCTGGGCACCAGACTCAGGACACTAATCTGACCCTAGCAGGAGCCTTTTCACCTCATGGCACCAAAACCTGAGTGAGGGGTCACTGTTTAGCTGCTCTGTAGAGCCCTGTCGGGCAGCATCACCACTGATGATAAAACAAGCTCCACAGCAGGGAAAATGGGCTGATGTGTTGAAAAAGAATTGCTTTGGCCTTAGCTGATCTTGAAGCCCCTGTGTTCTACACAACTGAGTGAGAAGACCTTGCAAATGTTTCCACCACTTGGAATTTTGCATGGTAGAGGTCAGAGACCTAAATACTGTAATGACCTCACTCAGGAACAAACAGTAACTGCCTTGAGAAGCAGCACAAACTGGTGCTAGCTCAGCATGTGCCGTTCTAGCCCAGACAGCACTCTACACTCCACACGGAAGTCGTACCATCCTAGGTAGGTGTTCCAGAGGTATCTCCGTGTGGACACGTGCCAGTTAAGCTCAGCTCTCTGGCCCACACCTACCCTCTGCATTATCCTCTCCTGCAAAGAGCACCCCATCTTAAGTTGCTCACATCACACATCACCTCTGCGTTCCCCATACCCCATCTCCACTTCATCTATCAGCAAACCCTCTTGGCTTCAACTTTAACATAAGTCCCTTTTCAGTCCCTCACTTCACCCTCGTTCAAGCCTCTCGGGTACCCCAGCCATCCTAACAGAGGCTCCTGGCCCCACTCTTGTCCAGCAGTCTGCTGTCCACAGAGAAGCAACAAAGCACATCATACTGCTCTGCTCAGGACTGTCCCAGAACTTCCTGGCATCAGAGTCAAAGCCCGAGTCCAACAGTGCTGTCCCCTCCCTGCTCTCCCAGCCATCCTGGCTTCCTGGCGGTCACTCGCGGCCTCTGAAGGCCCCGCTCACCAAGGGACTCTCTCTGTTGCATTCCATGCTTCCTCACTGTATTCCCAGGATCAAATTCACACACTAAGTGCTCAGTGATGTTCACTGAATGAATGAACCGAACCTATGTGGCCTGGGAGCTACCTGCATCACCTCTATTTCACAACGGGGAGACTGAGTCACAAGACAGTTCAGGAATTTGAGCTGCCCCATGGGCAGGACAGTCCAAATCCTGGCCCAGGTAGGATGCCTGTTAGAGGTTCTTCTGATCATCTTTGAGGGCTTGGAAGCCATTTAGAGTTGGGCTCCACGGCTAACTGCTCACTTCCTCAAGAAAACTCTCATGTTTGCTGGAACAACAGCACATCCTGCTGTAAACCAGGACTCTGGCAAGTTCAACTCCAGACTGGGCAATTTAGAAACTCTACCTTGGACAGAGAGAGAGAAACGGGAGGATCTCAATGTTGCTAGGAAAAGTTGGTATTAATTACAAATATCTTTGAGGGCTTTTTCCTACTGCTCTTTGCCACAGACTGGATGTACTTCTCAGACTTCAAGGAACTTGATTCACATATAAAATGCTGGGAACTTGACTGTCCATGCAGCGGACATGTCCGGCAGACCCACGCGTGGGGCAGCAGGGAAGGTGTGTAGCCCTCTGGGAAGGAACACCTGTTTTGGAAGCCTCGGGCTGCAGAAGGGACCCGGAGCCCAGGGGAGGCCCTATGAGGAGCTGTCCCTCTCCTCTGCCCACAGAGCCCGCTCCTGACTCCAGGTATGTGTGGGGTCCTCATGTGGGAAAAAGGAAGTGGGAGAGACTTTGTGTAGAATTGCTCTGACAACAGCCAGCTGCCAGGCAGCACAGGATTGGAAGAGAGCGAGGCCCTTGGGAGGAGCCACTACCAGTCTTCTAGACGTAGAGGAGTTCTAGCTACAGGCTGCTCTTGGACAGTGCAGGCAGAAGAGGACATAGGCATGGGAACCCAGGATGCTCTGGAGCCTGGGACGCTGGCTTAGCCCCTTTCAGACAAGGCAGTCCTGTTGCTTCCCTTTTATCCTCTGTAAAATCGGCCTGAGCCCCGTAGAGGGGCGTGGTACCTGTGCAGTTCCAGCAGGCACCCAGAAAGGCTATGAGTAATAAAACCCTCACACGGGAAATGAAACTAGTTTTAAGGATACTTTATCTCCCCTGAGTATCTGTAGAATTTGAAAAATACTAGAGTTCTTGGAGTTAGATCTCCAGTACTTACTCTATGTAATTCGGAGCACTTTTATGATTGGTGTTGAATCTTTCAGAATGTAAATTAAAATATGGTCACTTTAAGCTAACTGGGAATTGGAAAAGGTAGTGCATCATCCAGTAACACAAAAGCTCCATAGATTGGCGCTGGAAATACTCCATGTCCTTCCCAACACTGTCCTTGCTCTCTACTTTTAAGGGAAAGGAGCGAATTCCAACAAGATTGGGATCCTGGCTGGGAGGCTGTAGCCACAGAAGGGGCGTTTCCCTCGGTGGCGGAGCCGCAGGCCTTGTATCCAGGAAGGGTAGGTCCGCTGTTCTAACCCCACACCCAGGTCCTCACCGAACTCTCCAATCAGGGTAAGTCTGCTTTCCACTGCTTTCAGTTTGGGGCGCCCCCTGAAAACTTCATTAGGGAGATAAGGATTTTCTTGCTAAAATGAACACTGAAGCCAGAGCCTCCAGGTCTAAATGAGCCAAAGAAACTATGAGATGAAGTCCCCTGTCACATTATGGCTTCGCATGTGTGTCTAGCTCTTTGAGTACTGAAATCCCAGCACAGGGTTCGGGGCGCAGGGCCACCAGCAGACCGCTGGGATTATTTGTGCTCACTGGTCATATTGCCAGTCATTCTGTACCAGCACCCTTCACTTCTATTTTTAAAAATTGCACAAAATGACTCTAACTCAAATCTTCAGCTCACAGCTGCAAATTGTTGTCCTAAAGTCTTTCCGATATTGTGCCCGTGTTGTTTTGAACTGTCATTCTGGGAATTACTGATAGTAAGTTAGGGACTCTTTCCAACTCTGACCGAGGCTGGGCAGAGTGGGGGCGAACCACTGGCCCTGCGCTGGGCGCTGGGCGCAGAGGTGGCCTGCGGAGTCATACTGAGGACGCTGCTTCTCTGAAATAGGAACTGTTTATATCAGTCTGTGCTTGTAATAACACCCGCCACAGGGACCTGCTTTCCCTCACTTTCATACCACCCTGGGGCCTGACGTCAGCCCGAACTGTTAGCAAAACACATTGATTCTTTCCTGATTACGGCTGCTGCCCCTGCCGGGTGTGTGCTGTGGCGGGGGAGCAGGCAGCCACGCCAGCTGCCTCCAGCTGGGAAGTCATTCTGGCAAAAATAAAACCCATTTTGGAAACTAACTCAAGATGGACGTCCTCTACCTATCAAGCTGTGAGTTTTGAAACTTCCCAACTCACAGACCTATCTGAGGGGGAAAGCACCGTTGCTTCTGGAAGTCAGACAGTTGTCTTGGTTGACCTTTGGGTCAGTCTATGAGGACTAGGAAGCACGGGAAAATGAAAGAAAAGCCTGGGGGTAAGAGAAGGTCTGGTCAGGATGTCAAGATCATTTTCGCGTCAATATCTAAAGTTAGCCACCAACCTAGCCAGATTACCGGGGCCGGGCAGTCCTCTAGGCCCGTCTGTCTCTACAGCCCACGGGCCCACAGGACCGCGCCCTTCTTCCCTGGTGGAGAGATGCCAGGACCCTGTGGTCCTGCCACAGAGCAAAACGCATCTCCGCGCCGGGTTCCAGGTCTTTCTCGGGAGCCTTGCGCGTCCTCGACGCCGCCCCCCGGGTGACCTGCGGCGGGTGCTGGGACCTCGCCGCCTCCCACCCCCTCCGAGGCAGGGCGAGGGCGGGCGCTGCTCCGGCACGGACCTGGCGCTCCTCCGCCTGCAGCCAGTGCTCGTCGTGCAGCCGCCGCAGCTCGTCCTCCAGCCGCTCGCGCAGCCGCTCCAGCTCCAGCGCCTGGCCCCGCAGCTCCTCGGCCTCCCGCGCGCACAGCCGCGCCTCCTCCTCGGCCTCGCGCCGGCTCTCCTGGCCGCGCAGCAGCGCCTCCTCCAGCGCGCGCACCTCGTCCTCGTACAGCTGCGCGGTCTCCCGCCACGACTCGGCGGCCAGCAGCGCGAAGCTGTCGTGCAGCTCCCGCAGGCCGGGCGGGGGCGCGGCGGGGCCGGCGCGGGCTCGGAAGCGCATGGTCAGGGCAGCGGCCCGCGCGCGGAGCTCCCGCGCGGCGCGCTCGTGGGCGGCGTCCAGGCCGCGGCGCTCGTCGTGCAGCCGGCCCAGCAGCGCCTCGAGGGCGGCGCGCGCGCCCAGCGCCTCCTGCAGCTCGCCGCGCAGCGCGCCCAGCTCGGCTTCCAGGCGACCGCGGGCCGCGCTCTCCTGCGCGTCCAGCCGCTGCAGCTCCAGCAGCTCCCGCCGCAGCGCGTCGCGCTCGCCCTCGGCCAGCGCCGTCTCCCAGCCCAGCGCGTCCAGCTGCGCCCGCAGGCCGCGCGCCTCCTCGGCGAAGCGCGCCTGGCCCTCGGCCCACAGGCGCTCGTCGTCGCGCCGGCCGCGGAGCTGCTCCTCCAGCAGCCGGTTCTCGCGCTCCAGCTCCCGCACCCGGCACACGTAGTCATGGAGCCGGGCGTTGAGCTCCTGCAGCTCGGCCTTCTCGGAGCCCGTGTGCAGCCGCCACGACAGCATGTCGAGCGCACGCGGAGACCTCCCGGCTGCCCGCTGCCCTCCCGCCCGGATCTTGTCCCCTCCGCCGCCCGCCTGCCCGCTTCGCCGACCCCGCCGTCGCCCCGGAGGCCCGCAGACTGGGCCGGCGCGGCAGAGCCCAGGCACTTAGCGGCCTGGGCGGGAGGCTGGGGCGCTGGCCGCGGTCTCCGGCCAATCAGAGTGCGGCCCGGCGTGGCCTGTGTGGCCGGACAGCGCCCCCTGCCGGCGACCGCGACGCTCGCGGGCGCTCCGCGCGACTTTGCGTGGCGGCCGCTCGCTGGCCCACCTGACTGCTGCGAGGGTTGCAGGGTTGTGGGGGACACTGTCTACAGCTCCCCGGAGCGTACCCAGGCTCCCCACAGTCCTGCTTTCGGATGTGAAAGAACTGCCACTGAGACGTCCTGAATAGCGGCGAGCCTCAGTAGTGTATTTGTGGGATACTTATCTGAGGTGCCACATTTGGGGTTTTTCTATGTTTAAAATGTTGGAGCGCTGAAGGCATAATCAGAGGTAGCATCTTGTCCAGCACGCGCGGGCCTGAGTGAGATCGCTGACACCGCAAGGAAAAATAATTATGTGCGCGTGTGAGATAAACATGCAATGCACTCAAGTATGTGTGCATTGGGGATTCTCATTTTTACTTCACCATAATACAAGTAGATGTTGATAGAAGAAATAAAAGGAGAAAACTTTCTTTGCAGTGAGCTAAACAAACCAGTGGAATGAGCGGAACAAATTCGCTTTATCTTAAAATATTTTTGAAAGCACAGAACAGATAGTATGAGGAGTCATTAGACTCTCTGCGAGTCTGTTTTAATCTACATTAATACTTCGTGCGCCCTGTTTCTATGTACAGGGCAGACTTCTCTCTTTCCACGCTGACTCCAGTCCTGTTTCCTTTCTTACACAAACTGCCCTCCAGGGACATGACACTTTGCAGCATCCGTTTCTTTGCTGGAGAAAGACTTTAAAGAGATCTTAAGGTTCCGTGAGTGCAGACCTCGCTGGGTACCTAACCTTCCCCCGACTTCTACCACCACCCGGCCCGGATATGCACACCTAATGTGACAGCCACCGTTTCTCTTTTCTTCCGCACTATGCCCTTAAGAAAGCATTCAATGTAATTGCCTTCTATACCGCAGTTCTCTTTTGCATACTTGCATTTCATTACTTTTCCTGACAGTGACTGAAGTGACAGGTGACAAGCGAAGCTGGCCCTTGGGTGGGCGGGGATGAAGGTGGCCGGGGGGGTCTGGACACTCATCTAGCGGCCCCAAGGCTCTCCGTGGCGGGGCCTCCCTCCGAGGATTTTACGGACCGAGCATCAGTGGGTGGTGGTGGGGTACAGGGTGGTCCAGGGGGGCCTCCGATCAATCTCCAGGGCTCCCCCTTGTGGCAGGCGTGACTTTCTGACCACGCAGCGCAGAGTGGGCCTCGGCTTTGCAGAGATGGCAATGTGCCGGCGGCGTGAATCTGTCTCTCACTGACCCCCGCTGCTTTCTGCGGAGGCAGGTGGAAGATGGGTGACTCACTGTGGGTCCGCCCTTCTCCCCCAGATTAGCATGTCCCTCCCTGTCGAAGCCTCTCTGCCAAGCCACGCCGGGACGGGGGCGCTCGGAGATAACTCAACTCGCCATCACCACCAACGCCACCGTTCATTCCCAGCTCTTTGATTCTCCTGAGCCCAGGGGTTCTGCTGCCCGACCTTCCCCGGCCCGAGGTCCCATCATGCTTAGCTCTGACTCTTAGGTATTCTTTGCCCCAAACCCTTTATGGTTTTGGATTTAAAACTCAAAACCTTCCCTTCACTCCTGCTTTGCCCCGCCCTGGAAGAAATGTCTGCTATGGGGTCCAGCCGCCCAGTTAGGGGAGAAAGGCACAGGAGATGACAGGAGTAAATATACCATCGGTTAATCTTTCAGATACTATTCTGCCACTTCGTGCTTAGTTCTTACAAAACCAAGACTCAGAGGACTTGAGTAAGTTGCCAGAGGACACTCGGCTCTTAGGTTTGAGAGGAGAAGTACTCAGGTTTTGACTTCAGAAGCAGAATGGAGAAGGCAGGGCCCGACCAGGAAACAGAAAAGCCTCCACGTGAAGGGACTGTCTGGTGGGATGAAGGGGAGGTCTCTACACCAAGCCCTGAGGGGGAGGGAGGCGCGGCAGGGCCCCAGGGTGCTGGTTGAGCCAGGGCCGCCCCGGAACGGAGCTGTGGACGCCCATGTAGGAGGAGGGGCAGGAGCCAGGCCCCGTCTGCCCGCTTCCTGCCTTTCCACCTCTCGCCTGCTCCTTCCAGCTGGAAGTCGAGCTGGACAGCGGTGCCCGCTGGGGTGAGTCTGCTGTGACATGTTCAGGGATTCTGCCAGACGCTCCGTAAGCACAGCCCTTCCTAAAAGTCATATCCTAAGCTAAGAGCTTAGAATTAATTATGCAAAGAAGAAGAAATCCATCCTCAAACATAGCCCTTCCTATTTTTTTCCCAGCACGAGGATCGAACTCAGGACCTTGCACTTGCAAGACAAGCACGGTGTCACTGAACTAAATCCCTGACCCTCCTAATTTTTTTTTAAACTATAGGTTTTTGTCTGCTCTTAAAGCTTTGTGTGGCCAGTGTACAAGTGCAGCAGAAATGCTACTTAAGGTGACAGCAACTCACTGAAATCGTGTTGGTGATCTGAGTATGTATTTATCATGCAGATCAATAAACAAGTCATTGTTCTTGGCTTGATTTATCCCTTGATGTGAGGGCATCCTTGAGAGTGCAGTGGAGAATACGTTAGCGATGCACACTGGACGTGGTTGTGTATCGTGCCTGTTCACTGAATTGTGAACAGCATGGAAATTCAAGGGAATGCTTTTCAGGATGGCAAAACTATTATTATGACGAGCAGGGAAGTTAGTTATCCCACGGCTGTTGATAAGGTGACCAAAAATATCAGCCAACGTTCGCGTTGTGCAGCATTGCAACCGTAACTGATGAAGAACATCGGAGTCTGTACAAGGCGGTGGGGACACTCTCCGAGAGTAAGCGCTGTGTGGCTTTCGTGATAAGGAGCATTGTATGTTTCATTGTTGCTTGCGATACAAATTGGAAAGTTGCCTCAAAGTTGCCAACATATTAAGAAATAGACATTTTTATTAGTAATTTAATGACAAAAATTCCTCTGTCTTTCTACTTGATATTCATGTATAGTAGGATTTATGTGTATCAATATACATACTGACACGTGTATGTTATAGGATCAATCAAATGATTTTAATTCTGGATGAAGAAGGCTGGCCTGCAAATGTTTCCTTTCTCGAATTGGCCCAACACAAATTTCTCACCACTGTGGTAGGAATGGTTAAGTGATTTCATTTTTAACTACAGTCCCCATTGGGCAGTTGAACACTTCAAAGACCATCTACCCTCCCATTACTATTTCCACTGTAAGGAGAACGCAGGACTGGCACAGATCTGGGGAGAACACAGTGACAATTTAGCCTCGCTTAAGGCCAGCTGGGTAAGAAATGTGATCAGGTGTGAAAGGACTGGGGATGTAGTTCAGTGGCGCCGCCTGCGTAGCAAATGTAAGGTGTCAAGTTCGATCCCTGGCCCCGCCAAATAGGAGAAAAATAAACTCCGGCCACTGCAGCAGCATCGATACCCGGCAGGGGGCGCTCGAGTGACATCCACGGTCACTTGGGCCTGGGGCGGCCTCTATGGACGAGTCTGCAGCCCTCATTTCACCCAATCCGGAGAAGTGGAGGGGCTGCTAGGGGCCAGGCGCCCCTCACCCCTGTTCTGGACTGTGGAAGTCTAACTCTTTTCCCTCACGCAGGGCCCCCAGGCACTTGAATCAATGGTGGGGAGCGCTAACGGGTCTTCCTCTCCCCTCCCCCACCCCAGCTGTTTCCTTCTGCCCATTCCCGGGTGAGGGTTTGCTCCAGACAGAAAGTAAAAAGCAACAGGTCTGTGTGACTTTGGGATCCAGCTAGATCCAAGTTGGGGAGGAAATCCTCAGGAGAGTTGGGTTGCCCTGGAGACAGAGCATTCGTGGGGGGAGCTGATGAAAGGAAATGAAACAGTGCTTATTGGTACTGCTGGGGGACCTGGCTCCCTTTCCAGAACAAAGCTGCCAGACCCTGCAGGCTCAAAAAAAGTACCTGAGTCCCACTTCCCGGGGGCACCCTTAGGTGACAGTGGGTGTGAGGGGCAGGGCTGTGGCCTGGAGCTCTTCCCAGAAACCATGCCAGCAGGACGGAGACCCTGAGCCCCAGCACCACCCAGATGTGGCAGTGGACTGTCGGCCCCTGGAGCCAGGCAACAGTGCCACAGCCGGGTCTGAGCTTCCTGGGTGCAGATCAGAGAAGGACACCTGTCTGGGCAGAAGGATGAGGCCCTGGTGCATGACCGACCTGGGCAGTGGATGGTCCCTGGGGTACAGCACAGGCAGGACCGTGGCTCCTCATGTCACCTGTGCAGGCTACCTGATCATTGATGGCCGCTGTCCCCGCCTCTGCCTCAGTCTGTGAAGAAGCTAGTGGATGGTGGCTCGGACAGGTGACATGAGGGCCCAGTAGGTGCCTGACCCTTGTGCGTTCGCACCGTGTGAGTCGTCAGTAGTTCTGGTGCCACCTCAGGCAAAGGGACCAAACTCTGGGACTGGTAGAATTGAGATTCCATCACCCTGGGGAAATAGGAGCTCAAAATAGAACTTAGGCTGAGTCATAGAAAACATAAGTCTGTTGCTATTCCCTGAACACCTATGTTTGTCGACTGAGACACACGGCCATGACAGGTTTGGCCAGGTAGGTAGTGAAGCAAGCAGAGGAAAGGAAGTGGCTAGAAGGGACAAGCTGGGCACCGTGTTGTAGACTGTACCCACCTGCTCCCTGTCCTGGTACTAGTACCCACAAGGCCTTGGGCATGACAACTCCTCTGAGCCCATTTCCATATCTATGTAGCAATGAGAGCAAAACAACCACTGGCATCACTAGAGAGCTTGTGAAAGTGCCATTGCTGGGTCTGGGTCAGTAGCCTAGGACCACCGAAACCCTCAGTGCTGGCCCTCCCATGGTCCCAACGAGCCAGGCACTGATCTGAGCTCTGAGCAGAAGAACTCAAAATCAGCCCAGCAACCTACAAAGGCAGTATGATCAGCTCCATCTAAACAGTGAGGAAACTGAGTCACAGAGCTACCAGTTTGCCCAGGGCCATGCATGTAGAGGGCACTAGAGTCAGGATTTGAACCCTGACCTTCCCCACTTGCCCACCCTGCTCAGTGTAATGCGGGAAGCCTGTGGCCCAATGTCTGCCACGCAGCACTCCGTGGATAGTGGCGATGGTGACATCTCAAAGTCCAGACATCGTGTCGAAGCAATGGTCAGGGTTTCATAGGAAGGCCCGGAAGAGTCACGGAAGAGCAGGGGCTGCTTCACAGCCAAGAGGCCCAGGGAGCAGGCGAACGGCCAGACTAGCCCTTCTCCCTTCCCGACCCATCTTCCTCAGAGTGAGAACGGCTCCGTCTCATAAGGGCTGCTCCCACAAGTAAACAACACAAGAACCAAAGGCTTTGGAGCAGCGTCTTTAGCCCCCACCCCTTCCAGTCCCAGAGACGGAATCCAGCCCCTCTCGCGCGGAGCCCACTCTGGGCATTCTTGTGACTATTTTGGGCAGGCGGATCACTTGTTTATCACTGTTTCACAGGAGGACGGCAGGTGTTCGTTGGGGTAGAGGCTTCCTTTTCGAAAGGTGCAAAAATAGCATTTGTCATGTGAAAAAAATGTGCAGTAACTCAAGCTGTATAACTTCCCCGTCTTAATTTGGAAAGTCGTGTCATATATATTACAAATGAACTTGGGAAGGGCCCCAAGTGGCGACAAAACATCCCTTACTTAATGTTCCCAACAGGGATAAGACTCTTGCTTCCATCTAAGAACTATAATTAAAAAAAAAAAAAAAAAAACTGCCTTCAAAGGAGATGAGTACGTTTGCCCTCCTCCTCTTAAAAGCACATTTCCATGGAGTTCACTCCAGGTGGAGTAGCTGGACCTGTCACACGTGTGGGGCTGAGTGGGCTCAAGAATCTGTTTTCTCATGCCCTGGAGGGTACAGGAGCATCTAAGGAAGACCCAGCCTGTCCCCAACCTGCCTCACTGCTGCCCCTGGTACTCGGTCTTCCAGGTCTGTGCTATTATGACAGGAAGCCCCTTGGTCCCTCCTCCAATGGGGATGCTGTTGGTCCCTGGGTGTCTGTCAGTTCAGATCCAGCAAGAGACAATGGCTGTGTGTGTTCCTTCCAAAACTCTGGGTGGAGCTGAAGCCCTGTTGTAAGGTATTAAGGCAGAGGGAGCTTTCTCCACCTAGGGGCTGGGAGGTGATTAGAATTACATAAAGTCATCAAGGTGGAAGTCCTTTCCAAGAGATAGATGGACACATGTGTCCTCCTATCTTTTGCCATGGGACTATACCCATCTGAGGACCACCACCAAAGTTGGTATTTCACCTCAGACCGGAACCATGAGTCAAAGTGAAATTCTTCTTTATAATTTACCCATTCTGGGGTGTTGTGTTACTAGCAAGAGAAAACTGGCCAGGATAGTACCCGACCACCCTGCAAAGAGATGCTAAGATGTGAGTGACCGCATACCTTCAGCGAAGGACAAAGATCTCATCTCTGCTCACCATTTCTCCTTCACTGTGCTGGTTCTGGAGCTGAGAGCAGCTTAGCCTGTTAATCTGGCAGTGACTTTCCATTAGGGGAAACTGGGTCATGACTTTCACAGCAGCATTTTTGATTATATATATTTAGTGATGTCTTTGCAGGTAGTTCATTTATCTTCCCTCTAGGAACACCATGTTCTGTGAGTCATCTCTTTGAATCCTGTAAGTCCCCACCCCCAACACACACACATACACACACTGCCACTTCAAGCCAGCAGACCATTTCAGTAACTGCATTCACCTTGTATCGGTGATAATCATAGGCTGCCATCTGCCCTCTGCAGCCAGCAGTCCTCCAAGTCCAGTCCCTAAGAGAAGTACCACCTGGAAACTTCTTAGAAACGTATATTCTTGGACCTGAGGTGTGGCTCAGAGGTACAGCACTTGGTGGGCATGAGGTCCAATCCCTGTCACCATAAAGGAAAAATGAACCCAGTCAGGTCCGCTGATATGAACAGTTTGTTTTAAAGTGTGGAACAACAGAACTAAGGCTGGTATCCCATCATTTCTTCCTGCTCCTCTCCCTCCAGGATCTTGGACAGCATGCCAAGGAATTACCAGTGTTCCCCCCTACCCATCACCAGTGGACAATCCAAAAGCAAAGTTAAGAAAACAATTTCAAGTGGGGCGTGGCGATCACACCAGAATTCTGGAAGGCTGAGGCAAGAAAACTACAAGTTCAAGTCCATCTTGGACATACTAAATCCATAACTTAGACTGTTGTGCCTCTCTGCTATGTAACTGTGCCTTAGAACAGATGACTAGAGACTGGAATCTCTAAAAACTGTGAATCAAAATAACCTTTCTTCCTTGTTATAGATGTGAGGTAGTGTGTCTCAGTGACAAGAAAGTAACTAAATGAGCATCAAAAAGGAAAAGATAATTTGGAGTATATTTAACAAAACAAGTGTGGGGTGGAAAATGACAAAACATTACTGAAATAAGCTTTTGTTTTGTTTTGTTTTTTAAAAAAGATCAATATCCATGGAAAGACATCCCATATTCATGGATCAGAAGACTGATGTTAAAATGTCAACAGACATACCAACACAATCCATCTATTTGTCAGTGTCTACACATGAGGGTACACCCCAAGGAAACAAGGTCCTACATATTTAACACATCTCGATCCTTAATATGTGTTGATTAGTTTTCCTTTGTACTTCTGTTCTCGGCACCAGGTCTGACAAGAAAGGACTGGCTGAGATGCAGAGGAGTCTTGATATACCTGAACTGTTCTACATCTTGATTTTGATGGTGATAATATGACAGTGTGCATTTGTCAATTTCATTCAACTGCATGCCTAAATGTATGTAAAATATGCACTTAATAATATGGATTTTTTTTTAAAAAAAAGACATTGATCTCTAGCAGTACTCTCTGTGGTACTGTCCATTGGAAATGTTAATGTATGTTTCTAAAATATTTTGAAACATGCGACTAGTGAGATTTTAACTGTTTTCTTCCAGTGCAACCAATGACCATGTCCTTTTCCACGTTGCGGTGTTCCATAATGAACTGATCGGTGTCGGCAGAGGATCCAGGGTTGGTTAGACTTGGATGTCTTTCTGTCCTCTCTTATAGAGCCAACTCACACTCCATCCATGACTTTAAAATTATTTTGTCACTGGCCACAATCAAAAGGAAAATCATTGCATGCACATGCAAGTAACTGAAACAAAAGTTCTACAATACATTACATAGCTTCCCAAGATTTTCATCTTTTTAAATGCTGGATGAGACCCACAAGCTTAATCATGAATGATGCCAGCTACCATTTTAACCAGCATACTGGCCTGGCATCCTCGGTGCCTGTGGTTTCCTGAGTGCCGTGGGCAATGGACCAGGTTGCATATATTCTATAACTGACCTCCCCTTCATCCCATCTTCTGGAAGGTTCTTGACTTGTGCTTGGAAAAATCCAGCCCCCGACTCAGATCCATGCTGGCTAATCTCTTAGCACTTCCTGTCTAGTAAATTTCCCACATAGTCTCGTGGGAAGAGAAGTTAGTGGGCAGAGATCACCCTTTAAAAGGGATAGACGTTGAGTCACCAACTACGTGTTTCCCCACTATATTTGGGGATTGCTCTCATGATACGGGATAGCCATGGTCAGGAAGCTGATTTCAATGTCTCAGTCACAAAGAATCAGCACCACCAGTAAAAATAGCAGCCACCAAGGCAACTGGAGCTCTCGGAAAACTGCCAGGGTCCTGCTGCCAGATTGCTCCAAAATGTAGTCACCAGCAGTCGAAAGCCTGAGCCTTGGGTTCATACACTGCGCCTGAACCTCATGGAGACAGGTTTGAATGCGTTAGGATCAAGTCATGGACATTCAGCCTTGCCTCATCTCTATCCCCATCTTCTGAAGCCACCTTCACTAGATTAAGCCCAGTCAAACATGACCCCTCCTCAGAGCCTTCCCTGATGGCGCCCTTGGACATGAAACCTGCTTTTGAATTCCCAAGGGTCTCAGTGCTAAGTGTCCAGTGATATGCACTCCATTATCCTGGGTAATCCCATTCAGCATATCCTGCTCCCTTCCTAACTTCTCTGGGTCTCGGTGTCCTTGGCTATGACTGAGGGAATCAGACCGTGTAATCTCTAGGTTCTGTGGTGGCCACACTTCTAGAAGCCCTTGATGATTCCCACCTGCTGTTACTCCTTCCCAGGCCTCATCAGCATCTCACTTCCAAGCCCGGGCCATAAAAGGCACCGTGGCTGCCCCCTTGTTACTCTTTCTCCTTCAGGAGAAAGCTGGATGTCACAGGAGGCAGCCCTTCAGAAAGGTCTGTCCGTGAGGAGCTGAGGTCTCTGGCCGATAACCCCAGGCCTCCCAGGCCTTCCACCAGAGGTGTAAGGGAGCTCACCTGGCCAGTCCTGGAGGACCACAGTCGCAGCCCACAGTTTAACTGAAACGTCTGGGAAGAGTCGGGAGGTCCAGAACAACACAGCGAAGCCACACTGGGGTTCCTGACACTCCAGAACTGATAGTAAATAGTTGTTGATTTGAGGACTTTCATTACACAGCAATAGGTCATTAATATAAACTCTTCCTGGCTCTAAAATCTTACAGGCCCAAAGTGTCTGAAATATAGCTAATGCATTCAGAGGAACCTGCTCTCCAATAACTGCCTGGTTTTCCAGAATCATAAAAAGATAATACAAAATATGTCAAAATGGACTTGGAACAATATTATTTACCTTATTTGTTTCTTGTTTTCTTTCTTCTTTTTAATCTTATTTATTTCCCTACAAGCTCGCAAAACTTTATTGGTTTTGCCTCACAGCATCCTTTATTTTACAAGTAATGGAGAAAATCCTGATAAAGGTAGTTTCTGGAGGAGTGCACACAGCCTTCCCTTTCCAGTGTCTGCAGTTTCTTCCGTGGTGGATGAGAATGAGCTGAGGCCTGCCTGCTTTCCCTCCAGCCTCATCTGGAGGAATGACCTTGAGCTGTGGAGATGCTTGTGCAGGATGCCTCCTCCAATGAGACTTCGGCAGGGAGGAGGGTGATTTCACTCCGCCACTTCCAGAAAAGTAGCTGATGGTAGGAAAGAGCGAGCTAGCACCTGGGCTACTGTGTTGGGCTGGATTAACAGAAGACATTGGACAGGGTCAACAGTGGCCAGAAGTCAGCATGGTGGCCCACACCTGAGAGGCTGAAGCAGGAGTATAGTAAATGTGAGTCCTGCCTGGGTAATTCAGTGATTTAGGGAAACCCTGTCTCAAAATGCAAAAATAAAAAGGACTGGGGATGCAACTCAATGCAAAAGCCTTGTGTGTCATTACCAATACCACACTCACACACACACACACATACACACACATGCATGCCTGTGCAAAAAGTAATCTTCTGTTTAAAATGAGGCAGCAGTCTTGAGAAAAGTAAGGAGAAGAGAATAAAATTGAGAGTGCGGAAGATTGCAGAAGATTAGTGAAGGGGAGACCCCTGTTTCCGCTGGCTGGGGAGGGAGAGCAGAGGCCGGCCTGGCCTCCGCTTGCCCATTCTTCTGTCCTGGGAGTCGCCTGGAAGGAGCCGTCCACACCCACGCAGAAGCTCAGGACTTCCCTGAAGGAGGAGCATAGCTCTGCCGGAGCAGGAAAGCTGTGGGGACACCTGCAGTCGTGTTGATGTCTGTGCTTGCCATATTTCTGTTGCTATAACAAATACCCAAGCTAATCAGCTTAAAAAGAGAAAAGGTTTATTTTGGCTCCTACTTGGAGGTCTCAGACCGTGACAGATCCGCCCTGTGGCTTTAGGTCTGCTTGAGGCAGGACATCATGACGGGAATAAATGGAGGAACAGAACTGCTCACTTTATGTCCAGGAAACGAGAGAGAGGAACAAGGAAGGCTGGGATCTCGCTGGTCTGGCAAAAGGGACGGTTTTAGAGAAAGACAGGCGTTTGCAGTGCAGCCTGTGAGCCCTTGAGGGGAGAGCAGGGCAGCAGCAAGGGAGGCTCACTCAAGTCTCCTGTTTTAGTTACTTTTCTGGCCACTGAGACAAAATATCTGCCATCCAGGCTTATTACAACTTACAGTTTGTAAAGGTTTCAGTCCACAGTCTTCTGGCTCCGAGGCTGGGCGGCATGGAAGGGGACCTGGGCTGGAAGGAAGAGCTCAGGGACCACTGGCAGGAAGCAGAGGGACCCGGATTAAGGAAGGAGGAAGAAAGATGCTCTCGGCCAGGCCACGCCCCCAGTGACCCACCTCCTCCAACCAGGCTTCAGCTCTCAAATCACATTTAACTATAAGCTCATCAGCAACCAATCCCCTGATGAGTATCACAGCCTCATGATCCAATCACCTTCCAAAGCCGCAGATATAAACTGTGACACCCCTGAAAGGGATGGCTTCTACTCTCCACAGCTTCTGCCACCAGACTCACTTCACCGCATGCTCCGCTGATCTGAACCACTCAGACCGTGTAAGATTCTGAAGGTCACTGCAGCGCGATTGAGAGCCTGGAGGCCTCCACACTGAAGACCGTGCGTTTCTACCATCAGAAGGGCGCTGGTGAATTTATACCGTTTTCAGCTCCAAGGAGTTTACAGATTGAGAGCAAAACCTGCCCAGCGAGGCCACAGGATCAGATTGCCGGCTGACGCGGTGGTGGTTTCAGACTGGCCTCTCCGGAGATGGCAGATGTCGGCAAAAGTCAGTCCGCTTTGTATCTCCTGCATCCTTGTTTTTCCTTTCCCCACTTTTGGTGTACATTATGTTACTCTATCATGGCTGTTTCTCTGAAGATTTTCTGAGCTCAGCAAAGCCAGGAATAATAATGGAATTGTGATGCCTGCTTTGTGGTCTGGAGGAACAAGGTAGTATCCAGCCACAGAGGCTGCTTCATTGACTCTCAAATCTCATGAGGGAAAATGCTGAAGAGCTGAATTGCAGAAATAGAGACAAAGGGTCTAGTCATTTAAGCACCTGGGCAACTTTCAAGAAGGGCTAAGAAAGTAAATTGTCTAATGTAGAGTCCTCGGGGAGTTAGCTCAGTGGTTCTGGTGCCTGCCTTGCGAGCACAAAGGTCTGGGTTCGATTCCTGGTAACCACATATAATAATGCTGGGCCCCAGCACAGGCAAGAAGATGAGCTCTGGGTAAACAAAAGGTGGCTTTGGAGAATTTGAAGGCACTTGGGATTAAAAGCATTGTAGGGTAGTTTTTAAATCATATCCACATTAGAGAGTATTGAGCCTTGACTGTATAACTAGATATGCTTAATTGATTTCTAAATATCTATCATGTCTTCTGAAAGACATTGGGTTGAGCAACACCTTTCTATGACAATGTGGTAAAAATCGGCACATGGATTTCTAGGCTATCTATTCTAATATATTAAAATATGTCATGCAATTTTCACTCTAGTCAGGTGGAGAGTCCCGACACAGGAAAGCCCCTGTGTAACACCAGCAGCTCTTTGGAGATGCTCACTAGGCACTCCTCAGAGACTGTGGCAGTCATACTGGTTGGGGGCTTTTCATTCTGATTTATCCATAAATTTAAAGTGCAAAAAATATCTTTGTGTGTCTTCCTGTAGCAGAGTTTAGGATAGTTAAGAAACACTCTTGCTTGGCATGTAGCTCAATGGCAGGGCACTTGCTTAGCATGCATAAGGCCCTGGGTTCAGTCCCCAGCACTGTCAGAATTAAAAGACAAAATTTTAAAAACCGTTCTAGAAGCTGTGAGAGTAGATTGGGGGTAGAGCCCTTACCTAGACTCTGATCACTCCTTAGCATCTCAAGTAGGATTATTTCATGCAATTGCCTGTCGCTGCTTCTAATTTATTTACTTACAGAAAAGGAATCTCATGAAAAATGAATGGATTCAGCCATTGTTCTTACTATTAAGTCTTAGTTTGTGTAGTTAGGGCAGAGAGAAGCCATCCAAAAATCTGAGGATGAGCTACAGACAGCCTACGGGGTCACTTAGTGCCCAGACACTGGGCCACTGCCTCGCAGCCTCGCACGGACACTCAAGCCTGTATCTAAAACCAAACACATGTCCTGGCCAGCCTCTCTCGACTAGCTGCAGCTTTCCTGCCTTTGCAGACTGATTTTAGCAGCTTGTGGATAAACAGCAAAGAAAAAAGGTCACCTGATTTGATCAGGAGTGAGTTTCAAACTTCCTGTGTGAGTATTAACTGCAGTGAGAAAGGCTGGAATCCTGAGGATGCGACTCACATCACAGCACTCAGACCATCAACACAAAGACCAAGAGAGGGAAGACAACCCACGGCCGGAGCCTTTTTGTGTGGCTTTTTTTTTTTTTTTTTTGAGACAGGGTCCCTGAGCTCACTAAGTAACCAGGCAAGCCTTGAACTCATAGCAATCCTCCTGCCTCTGCCTCCTA
Organism: Petromus typicus; assembly: GCA_004026965.1. Classification (NCBI taxonomy): domain Eukaryota; kingdom Metazoa; phylum Chordata; class Mammalia; order Rodentia; family Petromuridae; genus Petromus; species Petromus typicus. The sequence goes on along the minus strand of PVIR01001636.1, from coordinate 55,755 downwards.
AGTGTTGGGATTACAGACGTGAGTCACCATGTCCGGCACTGTTATATGTGGCACCGGCGATTGAACTAAGGATCTTGTGCTTGCCAGGCAAACACTGGAACCACTGAGCTAAATCCCCAGCCCCTGTGTGACTTTTAAGACCATGGACTGGTTTAGCTGATAAGATGGGCTCACCTCACAAGCATTATTAGGTCCCTGGGTTCTTTCCATACAGCACTTACGTGTAATAGCTATGAACTAGAAATGACTCAAATGCTCAGTAACAGAAATAAATTAATCATGATCTACTCAGATCAGAGGACAATGTGGCAAGTAAGATGAACGACCTGTTGCCACACACAGCAAATAAACTTGACAAACAAAAGGCTGAGTCAAAGAAGCAGATTTCAAAGGAACCTACACTTCACAGCAGAAACAGCTAGGCTGGAGTCAGATCTGGGATTCCCTTTAGAGACTTGACAAGGGCGTGTCGCTTAAGTTTCTCGCTATTTCCTGGGGGAATCTTTGTAGGAGTATGTAACAGGGCTTAGGATCAGGGTTAGGGGAAGTACTCGAAATAGGGCTAGGGTTTCCCGTTTTCCTGTGATTCATGAGGTTTAGTTTTTTTTCTTTGTTGGGTATTTATTATTTGACTAGCCCTGTTAAGGAAGTCTCAGTACCTTTTGACCGGTTGTCCACGGGCCGTCTTGCCTGATGTGTTCGTTCTCTGTGCTGGTTTTGTCTACAGCTGCTGAGTGGTGTCTGTGGTCAGCCCTCTCCAGGTGTGTGGCCTCCAGTACCCTCTCCCACCTTGACTTCTGCCTTTTCTCCTTTTCAGTGGAGCCTTTAAAATGCTGAGATGTAATTCACACACTCAAAGTGTGACTTTCAAAGGTTTTTACTATATTCGCACAGTTGTGCGTTCTTCACCGCTAACCCTAGGATGTTTTCTTCACCCCAAAAAAATCCTTTTCTCTTACACTACCAGCTCTTCCTTCCCCTTCCTTCCATCTGTGGAACCTCAATCCTAATTCATCTCTGGGTTTGCCTGTTCTGTACATGTCATATAAAGAAAATCACACATCTCCCCAGCTTTGATGTCCTACTTCTAACAAAATGTGTTCAAGTTCATCCGCATCATAACATGTATCCGACTCCATTTCTTCCTACAGCTGAACATTATTCTACTCTATGGACATAACACATTTTGTTTATAAATTCAGCGGTTGATGTCCATTTGTGCAGCCTTTTGGCTACTGTGAATAGTATTGCTATGGATATTCATGCATAAGTTTTCACGTGAATATGCTTTTTCACTTCTTTTGTATTTATAGCTGGTAGTAGAATTGCCGGATCACATAGCAGTACTGTGTTTAACTTTTAAAGAAATGTCCAGCCCATTTCCAAGGCAGCCTCACTATTGGATTGTCCCACAAACAAAGTATGAAGGTTCCAGTTTCTCCACATTGTTGGCAAAACTTGTTATTTGCTTTTTTTTAGCATGGACATTCTAGTGCACATAAATTGGTATTTAATTGTAGCCTGTATTAACATTTTCCTAAATAATGATGTTTAGCACATTTTCATGTGCTAACTGGCCCTTTGTATGTCTTTTGCAGAAATATTTGTTCAAGTTCTTTACTCATTTTATTTTGTGTGCGTACCGGGGATTGAACTCAAGACCTTGAGTTGACAGGTAGGCATGGGACACGGAGCGGCACCCCTGGCCTCCTTTGCTCATTTTTAATTTGATGTCTTTGTTCATTCATTGTAGAATTGTAAGTTTCTAATAGATTTTGAATACAAGTTTCTTAACTCATATATGATTTGTAAATATTTTCTCCCATCTTATAGGTTCTCATTTCGATTTCCTAACAGCATTTTAGATGCAAAATAATTCTACTTTTAAAGTGTTGAAATAGACAGAACCAACTCATGCTAATAAAAATGATATTAATTATCTTTGAGCAAGAACTAATGACTTCAGGCTGATATGAGGGGAGCTTTATTTGTCAGGTTTATTTCTTTTCTCTATTGAGTTTATTGATATATGTTATGATCATATTCATCACTGAGAATTTGCACCTATACAGGATATATCTTGATTCTTATTTTTTCCCATTCCACTGCTTTCCAAACCCTCCACCCCCATATACATAAGCTTTGTTTCCATGTTTCTTTCTTACCTGCAGTTATTTTCTTTCCCTTCTTACCTTTCCCCTGCCCACCCTGTTTCCCTTCCCCTTTGACCATTTTCTTCCTGTTACACAAAATCTATTATACATTTTATTCCTCCATTTATCCTTCCCCCATTTATCTTCAGTTTCTTACACTGGAGTGATTCAGTATTTACAGATGGACAGCATTTTTAATCATAAAAGTTTTTCTTTTTGATAATGTCCAGTTTAGCTCTTTCATCTTTGGTCATTTATGTTTTCTTGGTCCAAAGCCATACAGATTTGCATCTGTGTTTTTTCTATGAGTTGTGTGATTTTAGCTTTGTCAGATGCTCCATTTCAAGTTAATTTGGGGGTATGGTATAGAGCAAGAATCTAATTTCATCCTTTGATGTGGATTCCAGTTGCCCCAGCACAATTTATCAAAAGACTATTATTTCTCAACACTGAAGTGTCTTGCTACTCTTGTTAAAAAAAAAAAAATCAGTTGACCATAAATTTTAGGGTTTATTTCTGGGCTTTGAATTCTGTTTCACTGATACAGATGGCTTTTCTTTTGCCAGCACCACAAAGTTATAATCATTGTAGGTTTGTAGTAACTCCAGAAATCAGGACGTGTAAGACTCTGAACATTTCTTTCCCCAAAATTATGTTGATTATTCTAGATCCCTAAAATTCCATCTGGATAAATTTCAAGATCAGCTCTAAAATTTCTGCGAAACAGACAGCTGAGATTTTGATAGGAAATGAGTTGAATCCATCAATACATTAAGGGAGTATTGCAATTTTAACAATATTAGATAGTCCACTCCATGGCCATAGAATGCATTTCCATTTCTCTAGATCTTCTTTTGTTTTTTCAACAGTGTTTTGTGGTTTTTATTATGCAAATCTTACATCACTTTTTAAAGTTTATTCCTAATGTGTTATTCTTTGGGGTGCTATTATAAATGGAACTGTTTTCTCAGTTTCACTTTCAGATTTAATATTGTCAGTTTTCAGAAGTACACTGATTTTTTTTGTATATTGATTTTATATCCTGTAGTGTTGTTGAATTATCTTTTCTAAGAGGTTTCTTTGGTATTATCCCTTTGAATTTTACATAGTCAAGATCATGGCTACATAAATAGAGAGAATCCTACTTTTTTCTCTCCCGTCTGGATGCCTTTAATTTCCCTTCTTGCTTTAACTGTCCAGGAGAGGGCCCTCCACCCAGTTTTTAAGAGAAGCAGAGTCGATGGCGGTCTCTCGCTATTTCCTCCTTCTTTCTCCACTAAGTATATTGTTAGATCGAGAACATTCTTTTTATTCCTAGTTTTGTGAGATTTTTTATGACTTAAAAATGCATTGAAATCTCAGGGATTTAGCTCAGTGGTGCTAAATACAGCACTGGCTGGCAAATACAGGCTCCTGAGTTCAACTCCAAAAAAAAGAAGTGTTGGATTTTGGATTTGCCCAAATTCTTTTCCTGCACCTATCAAGATAATCTTTTATTCTATTCATAGTGTGTTAGATTAGTTATCTTATGTTTTACCAACTATGTTTTGATGAAGAGAAAACCTTAATATAGGTCAGTAATATAGGCTTTTTCTTTTACATCCTATATGAAAACACCTTTGCCTATTCCAAGATCATGAAACATTTTCCTTTGCTACCTTCTTTGTGTTGATTGTTTTGCCTTTTACTTTTGGATCCATCTGGAATTAATTTTTGTATGCAGTATTTACAGAGATCAACACAAACTTTGTCCATATCGATTTCTAACTGACTTATTACCTGTTGAGAAGATCATCATTTTGCTTGGCTTGGTGGACAAGTGTCATTTCTGTCATCAGCTGAACGTGTGTGTGTGTGTGTGTGTGTGTGTGTGTGTGTGTGTATTTAGACTCTATTCAATTACGGAGAACATCTGTCTCATCTTGTTCCAGAGCTGTACTTTCTTAATTACTCAGCTTCATAATAAGGACTGAGATATCCTGTAGTGTTTCATTCTTTTCTTTCAAGATTAGCTTGATTACTTTGCCCCTTTGTATTTCTGCATACATTTCACAATCAACTTATAAATTTGAAAACACACACACACACACACCCCTACCATATTTTTATTGGGATTACACTGATTCTGCAGAACTAATAACACACATGCAAGTAGTATTTATCTTGTAGTCAGGTCCATTCTGGGTGACGCCCAGAGTCTTACTCATGAAAACGCAGGGACAAACTCGTGATTTCAGTGTCCCCATCAGCACTATTTTTACAAACAGAAGCCATAGTACCAAAAGGTCAATGGCGGGTGTGCAGTAGAGCTGGGATTTGACGCCCAGAAATCTCAGTCCAAGTTTGTGTTAGTAACTCCTCCGTATTCTGCATATTGAGTCAAAATTTTTAAAAATCCATTTTGAAGAAGGATGAAGGACAGGAAGAAACTTGGATAACATAAACCACTTCTTACAGCAGATGTTGCTACCACGTCCAGGCTCAGGTTGTGCTTGCTTGAAAGCCAGTACTCAGGAAGGGAGAATCAGGGAGAAGGAAACTGGGTTTATTCAGGGGCTGGGATTCCGAGAAGGAGAGGTTCCCCTGGCAAAGCTCCATCGTGGGGACCCCAGGACACAAAGAGCTTCTGTGAGGAGGTCAGGAGAAGCGGGGAACAATGAGCAGGAAGACTATGGGTGGGCAAAGGTCTTCCTCATTCAATGTGTCTCCTCCCCCCTCCCCTCCCCTCCCCCTCCTCCTCTTGTCAGAACATTAAAGTGGACCTTGAGCTCCTGGGGCTAGATTCAATAGAGGTTTTTTTCATTGGTTTGTTATTTTCAGTTCTTGAAACCTACACTGAGCTGCATCTCCAGTCCTTTTTTATATTTTCACTTGAGGCAGGGTTTTGCTTAGTTGCCGGGGTTGGGCTCGAACTTAAGATCCTCCTGCTTTCGCCTCCCAGAGTGCTGGGGTTACAGGCACATGCCCTGATCCCAACTTTGTCTCTGTGGTGCTTTAGCACATTAACTGTCCGCAGGTTAAGCCTCGCAGCAATTTACACACTTTTTTCTGTGTTCTGTAAATTTTAAAAAAGATTATCTAGCAACTAAAAATCTTAATCCTTTAGGTGTAGCTTCTCTTTAGAACGCCGGTCAAAGGGAAGGGATATAATCTCGCTAGGAGCAACTTGCTGCTACAGTGTGGCACATAGTAACTACAGGAAGTTTTCTCCTTTCAGTCCATTGCTTTGTTTGCAAAGATCTCAGGCCCCCAAGCACAGCGCTGCATTGTAATCAATGAGAAGATTTTAAAATGTCGGTCTCTGGAAGATACTGATGAGATCGGTGTGAGGTGTAGCCTGGGCATCAGAGTTTTACAGGCTCCCTGAGATATTCTAATGTGAAGAAAAGTCTAAAAACTATTGGCATAAATAACTGAACCTGAAGCCCAATTTTGGAGTGGTTTGGCGCACGACCTACAAAGTTATTTTTGCAATGCTCGTCTCGGCCGCTAGATGGAGTGTTGCCCACACGCCAACATTTTCACAATTAGGGGGTTTTGTTGTTGATTTAGGCAGAGTAAGGACTGAGGCAGTTAGCATCACAAGATTCCACAGGCGGATATATGACTAGACCCTCGGCCAGCCTCGACCTCACCCTGAGTCATACAGTGAGCAGACGTCGCCTCTTAAGTTTTATGGGAAAAAAATCTGATTGTCTTTTAAGCCTGGCTTTCTTTCACGTCAGAGAGAGGCACTGTTTCTTGGTTTCTTCTTGCTCTGAGTATCTTCTTGGGTTTGAATGACACAGTCCATTCCTTTGTGGCAAGGCACCGCCTTCTGCTGTTTGCCTGTCAGGGTAAAATGGAATAAGACTCTCTGGAAATCTCTCCATTAAAAGCACCTCAATGATTGTATAGTAGAGAGCCAGCAGAATGGATGGATGGATCGATATCTGTGCATCTATCTACACGATGCTGAGAATGGGACTCGGGCTTGTGAGCAAGTCCTCTGTACCACTGTGCTGCATCCCAAGCCCCGGAAGGATAATATGTAGACGCTATTTATAGATTCACATGAATGGTGAGAGCAAACAGGAAAGTCAGGAGGAAACTGCGAAACTAAGAGGATCTCTATCACTCTAACACACACGAGTGTGATTTTTCCAGAAAGCAAATACCTTTGGGCTTAATTTTTCTCCCTTTGATCCCAAAATAAATACCAGCCACCATTCTTCTTGGTCGTGCACTGTTGGTTCATTAAAGAGCCATATGCTCTTGTAATAACTTATAATGATTATGTTCCAAGTCAAGAAAAATGACTTAATGATAATTTTTGCAAGAAACATTTAAAAGTAAGTGTGGTTACTATATGAATGTTGCCACTATTTGGACCCTTCCCATTAAAAATTTATAAAGAATTATTTTCAGTGAATGTACAGTAAGTAAATTGTTGAGAACAAAGAACTCCAAATCTCCAAGGAATGAGACGGTGGCCATGTTTCAGAGCAGAAAATTAGCATGAAGGGCTTGATATTTCCTTTGTAGCTGTCCACCCATAAAGTGGACCATTCTAACAAAAAGAAATTGCAAAGTCTAAAGTATTCAGGGCTCTCAAGAGAGACGGGATGTGGGGACATATGTATCTGATTTGTTATAAAGACTGACTAGGGATATGATGGCTACTGAGAAGTCCTCAGATCAGCAGCTGGCACCGAAGGAGAAAAACAGCACCGTTCTAAAGTTGTATGCCCCAAGACCCAGGAGAGCCAAAGGCAAAAGTTCAGGGCAAGCCCATTGTCAGAGGCAAAAGAGGGCTGGTGTCTGTGGAATGTCTCCTTATTCTTTTCGTTCAGCCCTTCCGCAGACTGAAACACAATCCAGTCACTGTCTCAAGTGGGCTCCATGGAATTCTAGTTCCATGGGCTGCTAATAAAAGCAACTGGGTGTTTAAAAAAATTCCACTTTAGATAAGTTTGTAAAGTCTTGCATAAAATAGTTAAACCAGCGTGCTTTCTGCAGAGCCATCTTGATGTGCTTGTCCACCTTACGTGATACTTTACAAAGCTTTGCAAACTGTTCTTGTACTGGAATGCTGTTGATGTTTGTATCCACCTATATTATGGAATCTGGTAATCAAATTTTAAAGTCCTTTGATGGAGATTTTGCGGTCTTCTATGTAGAGTATCATGTCATCTGAAAATAAGGATAATTTAACTTTTTCTTTTCCTATCCGTGCTCTTTTTATTTCTTTCTCCTGTCTAATTGCTCTGGCTAATATTTCCAGAACAAAGTGGTGATAGTGGACAACCTCATCTTATATCTGATTTTAGAGTGAATCAAGAATTAGAGCTTTCAGTTTTTTCCCACTTAGTATGATGTTAATTGATGGTTTGTCATAGAGAGCTTTTATCAGACTGAGATAAAGACCACCTCTCCAAAATTTCTGTAGGTTTTTATTTATCATGAATAGGTGTTGGACCTTGTAAAATGCTTTTTCTGCATATATTGAGATGATCACATAATTTTTGACCATGGTTCTGTTAATGTGGTGTACTACATTCATTGATTTGTATGCTGAACTTTCCCTGAATCACTGGGATGAATCCTACTTGGTCGTGGTGTGTGATCTTCTTGCCGATTTGCTGCACTCTGTTTGCCAGTATCTTATTGAGGATTTTTGCGTCTATGTTTATTAGAGAGATTGGCCTAGAGTTCTGTTTCATGGTTTGATACTGACTTTAGGAAGATTGCTTCCCTTTCAATTTCATTAGAGTTTGAGGAGTAGCACTGTTAGAACATCTCTAAATTAGTAGAAGTAAGTGGGGAATCCATTAGAGTCTGGGCTTTTCTTTGTTGGTAGGTGTTAAATTACATCTTTACTTTCATTGGCTGATATTGGTCTATTTAGAATTTTGTATCTCCTTCATTCAATTTAGCTAATTCATAAGTATCTAGGAATTTGTCCATTTCTTCTGTGTCTTCCATCTTGTTAGAATACCGGTTCTCAAAGTAGGTATTGATGAGCCTATGGATTTCTTCAGGATCTGTTGTGATTTTACCTTTTTCATTCCTAACTGAATGAATTTGAGTCTTTCTTTAGTCTTTGATAAGGTTGGCTAAGGGTTTGTCAATTTTATTTAGTCTTTTAAAGAATGAACTCTGTGATTCATTGTATTTTTTTTAGTCTCCATTCCATGAATTTTTGTTCTGATTTTTATAATTTCCTCTTTCATATGAGTTTTGGGCTTGACTTGCTCTTTTTTTTCTAAAAGCTTGGAGTTCAACATAAGGTTGTTTATTTGAACTCACTCTGTTTTCTTGATATGGATATTTACTGCTATAAATTTCCCTCATAAAACTGCTTTCATTGCATCCCATAAATTCCAGTATGTTGGACTGGCATCATTGTTTAATTATAGAAACTGTCTGATTTCTTCTTTAATTTTATCTGTGACCCATTGGTTGTTCAGGAAGATGTTATTTAATTTCATATGTTTATGAAGCTTTTGTGGATTTCTTACTATTGATTTCTAATTCATTGTACTATGGTCTGATTATATGTATGGGATAATTTTAATTCCTTTGAATTTAGTTAAGCACATTCTATTAGATAGTATGTGATCTGTTTCGGAGAATGTCCTTTATGCAGTGGAGAAGATTGTGTATTCTGATGTTGTCGGGTGGAACACTCTAGACTTTTCTAAGTCCATTTGTTCAAAACTTTGGTTCAGTTATAATATTTCATTGTTGATTTTTGTCTAGTTGATCTATTTGTGACAGTAAGGTATTGAGTTCCCCCATTACAACTGCATTAGTGCTTTTTAAATTTTTCATGTCTGTTAATATTTGTTTATATAGTTGAGTGCACTATTTAGTGAGTATATACATTTATCTCTACCTTTTGGATCATTTCTTTTACAAGGAGGGAGTGACCTTCTTTGTCTCTCTTTATCAGTCTTGGCTTGAAATTCACTTTGTCTGAAAATAGAATAGTTACCCCTGCTGTTTTCTGGATTCCTCTCACATGGATTATTGTATTCTCTCCTTTAACTTTCAGCCTTTGATTTCTTTTTCTAATGAAATGTGTTTCTTGTATGCATCATATTGTTGAATCTTGCGTCTTGATCCATTCTGCTAGTCTGTTTGTTTTGACTGAACTGAGACATTTAGCATTGATGATTATAACTGATATGTGTTGACTTATCCCTGTCATATTATTTTCCTGTTGCTTGCTTCCTTCTTTCCTCCTTTGTTTAATTTCTTGTCCTGCCTGGTAGATCCATTCCGTTGGGTTCATAGAATTGTAACCCTTGTTATCTCTTTCTAGAACATCCCTCAGAACACTTTGCAGTGCTGGTTTGGTGGTCATGAATTTTCTTCAGATGTTCTTTATCATAGAAGTATCTTATTTCCTCCATCAAATTTGGAAGATATGTTTGCAGGATGTATCCTTCTGGGTTGGAAGTTGTTTTCCTTGAGGGCTTGAAATACTTCATTCCAAGATCTCCTTGATGTGAGGTTTTGTGTTGAGAGGTCTGCTGTAAGTCTGACGATGTGATCTTTATAGATGATTTGTTTCTCTTCTCTACAAGCTTTTAATATTCTGTTCTTGTGTTAAATTTTTGGAATCTTGACTATTATATGTCCGGGGCAAGATATTTTTTGCTCATGGGTAATTGGAATTCTATATACCTCACTTATCTGTGTGTTGAATTATTTTTCCCTGTGTGGAAGTTTTTTGCTATTACTTCTGTGAACAGGTTTTTACATCATTTGGGCACCTCCTGCCTTTTCATTGACTCTGATCAGTCATGTTATTCTTTGCAACATCTGGCAGTTGCCGGATTCGTTTCTTGTGGCCTTTTGCTATTTTTCATAAATCTTTCTTTTCACGATCATTAACTGCAGCCCTGTCTTTCACAGCTAATATTCTGTCTTCACGTTGGCTCACTCTGGTGCATATTCCTTCAGTGGCGTTTTTAATCTCCATTGGAATCTGCTGGAATCTGTTTCATGGTTTCCATTTCTTTCCTATCTTGGGCATTCATGGTTTCCATTATTTTTCTGAGCTCCTCTATTTTTAAAATTGAGACTCACCTAGTATGGCTTTCATTCTGACCACTATCTCGCTGTAGTAACCTGAGAAACTATTTCTGCTTCGATTTCTTCTAGAGCCTTCTAGAGCTTTATTACCTTTGCAGTTATCACTTCAAAAAGGCCAGATTAATGGCTTTCAAATTGTTCCACCCCACAGCCCCCAGGATTTGTCTTTGCTGAACTGAAAATCTGGAAGGGGAGATTGTGTCTTAAGTGTCTCCTTATTTTCTATTTTAAGTTTAATTCCTGGGTAGTGGTTGTAAACTGTTTAAACTGAGTAGCTTTATTGCCACTCAATATTCACAACCCTTAGGCAATGACTGATTCTCAGAGGTGTACTCCAAGAGTCGCTGGCTTTTGGGTTTTCAGCCTGGTGCAAGATCCTACTCCATTGGGGATGAGAAATTTCTGCCTGCTTGGCCCAGCCACCAGTTCTTTGGCACTGGCTTAAATGCTTTTGCTTTGTCTTATTTGCAGTATGGAGGATCAAACTCGGGTCCTTGTGCTTGCAAAGTAGGTGCAGTATCACTTGGGCTAAATCCCTGGCCCTTTTCACGTCTCAGTCTTCATACACTAGGAAGAACGACTGATTTATTAGCCCAGTTATGTCACCTGAGCTAAAATACTACAGTCAGCAGTAACGGTAACATCAAATACAGCCCAGAAAATGACAGACTGTGGTAACTACAATTTGCCACTTTTAACTGTATGAACTAGATTTGTGGTTATATAACAAAATATTAAACAAAGCAGAAAATTGTATGCAATAATTCAACTCCTTTTTATCCTTAGGGGAGAAGATTAAAAAGGGATTGAGGGGAAAAGAGAGAAATAGAAGTAGAGGAAGAGATCTAAAGAACGCTGGAGGACAAAGGAAAATCGCACACACTTTGCGAAACTGGTGAAGAAGATAAAAAGAAAGAGAAAAGGAGGAATAAAAATAAGAACAGAACAACAGCAATGTAAAAAAAACTAGAAACATGTTCAAACAATCAAGCAAAAGCAAAACAGGGCCAAGGGTTTAGCTCAGTGGTTCCAGCACCTGTCTTGCAAGCGCAAGGGCCCAGGTTCAATCCCCGGTAACTACATACCGTATTGGGTGTGGAGACTCACGCCCAGCAGCAACCAGTATCACATACCACAGTGCCGGGCGTGGTGGCTCATGCCTGTAATCCCAGCACTTGGGAGGCAGAGGCAGGAGGATTGCTGTGATGTGAGTTTGAGGCTGCACTCAGGGCCAACCTGAACTACAAAGCGAGACCGTGTCTCAAAAAACCTAAAAAAAAAGAAAGAAAGAAAAAAAAAATAAGAACAAGAATCATAAAAGAGGAAAAAAGAAAGACAAAATAAAAGGAAAAAAAAAATTCCCAATCAAGATGTGTTTCTGCTGTCACTGGTAGACAGTATGGATAGACAGAGTCTAGAGCTGAATTGATTTATCCCAGCAAGCCAGCCCTAGCTTCATAGTGGGGCATGGATAGTCTAGCCAGCCTGTACCTTCAGTTGCACTCAAGTTCAAGCTATGTTCTGGCCCCGAGGCAAGATCTAGATTTTTGAGCCTGCAATAGTCCACATGCCTCCTGCTGGCTTGAACTCAGCTTCGTCCTGACTTGAACTCATAACCCTCACTAAGACATGGGGAGCCACTAGTTGGGGTCAGTCTGTCGCTATTCTGAGTTCTAAGCTCAGTTGACCCCTCTCCAAGATGGCTCCTGGCCAATGGCCCTCTCTTGGGTGACTTCTGAACCCAGATAACTCACCAGCCACCACAGTCCATTGTATCCACTGCTCCATTCCAGGGGTGCATTTTTCTGTGGCCTCTGGTGTCGCCAGTAGTCATCATGGGTGGGCAGGTTTGACCTGCTGTTCCCATGCCATAAATCCGATCTTTGAAAGAGAGTGCTGCTCTCTCTCTTTATTAGAGTCTGTCCCTTCACTCTCTCCCCACTGACTTCAGTTCTCACTTCAGATCCATCCTGGATCCCGGGGACCCACCTCCCTTCTCCTCCTTACACTGCTATATTCCAGCATCAGCTCACCAAATCTCAGAGAAGCTCTTTCTTTTCTGCTCACTTGGACATCCTTTCCAGGCGAGAGTCTAGGTGGAAATCTGAGTACCTGAAAGCAAGCAAGCAGTCCTCCTGGGCTCTGGATTTCTGGATCATGGTGTTGATATCCTTCTGCATTTGTTCTTGTCTTGAACATATCCCCATGAAATAAATCCAGGATCCACAGAGGAGGCTGCAGAGTCCATCTGTGGCTGAAGAGCTGGAAGCCCCAGGAGCTACAGGCATCAAGAAGCTCTCAAACAGCAGTTTGCGGTGGAAGGCAGCAGAGACTGGAGGCTTCCAGACTAGTTTAACGTACTATCTCTCCTGGCATTTAGCATCTTTCCAAATACTGGGGAATACTGCTTTGTAAAGTACTTTGAGGGAGAGATTATGTTTTATCTGATTTTGTACCACAGCCTCCAGCTCATGCCTGCAAAACAAAGAGGTTCAATAAATGTTTGCAGGTCTATTAAATGAAATGACTAACAACGAATGAAATGGTAGTAAAGATATGGTGAAGCCATAAACATAAATTCTACACAAGACTCAACTAAGTCTTTGGCAAGGACTTCCCAGACCACTCCCGAGGCCCAGAAACTGTAACACAGACTCTGAAGACCTTTGAGTAGAATCTCTGCTCTCACTGTTACAGCAACGCCACCGAGAAACCAGGGTAAATTTATCATTTCCTAATGATATGGATGCCAGCTGTGCCCCACTGGTATCCTATCCTGCCTGAGGTTTCCTCTTGCTGCAGCAGGTAGCCCTGCTGTCCGATCAGCAGGCTTTGAGAGCAGTCCTCCATCAGTGATAGGCTGGAGTTGGGGTGCAAGGACCCAGCTCCCTCATTCCTCAGGTGGGATAATTCCAGGGAGTTCTCTGGGGTGCAGGTGAGGGGACACGTGTTTAAATGGCTCACAGTGGTAGCCTGATAACCCACTGGCTTTCTTCCCACCCTGTGTTCTCACAGTGCCACCAATGTCACATAAACTACTTGCTTCGGGATCAGAGGTTCTGGACAAAGCTCATCCCTCCTGTCACTCGGCATTCAGAAGATCATGATGTTCTTATCACTGTGCTGGGTGCTAGTTTCAAGATGAGTGGAACAGGTTTGGAACTGCCTTCATGAAGTCTCTAGTCTCTCAGGAAAGACTAACACAGGTCACATTATCCCGTACATCAACATGTAAAGATATTCTTTTTTTGTATTGAGGATTAAACTCTGTGCCTGACACCTGCTAAACACACGCTCTACCACCGAGTCACACCCACAAGAATAATCTTCAGTTAAGTGCTGAAAAGAAAAATTCCAGGGTCCAATTCAGACAAAGGTGTAAGTGAGCTTCCAGTTGAGATGAGGAAATGAACAGGAACTAGTAGGTATGGAGGCCGAGCAGGAAGCGGCTTATCTCTGTTCCCACATCAGTGTCTCTCACAGGGGGTCCTCCCAAGTTTCCTGAAGGAGTCAGTCCCATGTAGAGAGTCAGAACACCACCCGAACCTTGCTCTGTGAGCCCCTGGACACTTCTGCTTTTTCCTTGAGGCTTATGAATGTCTCTCTTGAAGACAGGCCCCGTCTCTGTTCATGTAGGTGGCTCACTTGGTCCTCCCTCTACAGTAGAATTGTGCAGCCCCCACCCCTTGGAGAGGGGGATAGTCATGTGATGTCTTTGAACCAATGAAATTTGAGAAGAAGTGATCAGCTCTATGTCTGAGGGAGCCCACCGAGTCAAAGCTGATGGACAAGGCCTGTGTTTGCTTCTCCTCTGCCAGGGCAACGGGCAGTGTTCCGGATGGGTCAGCTCCCTCAGTCCAGGTCCACAGCAGCACCTCAGCTGACCCTCAGTCATCATGTGGTGCAAGCACAAAGTAAACCCTTGTTGTTTTAGACCTTGTTGAGAGTTGGGATTGTACTATACAGTGTGGTCTACTGGTGATGGTGAACCTTTTAGAGATGTGTTCCCAAACTGAAGCCCCAAACCCACTTACTTATTGCAAAGTTCAGACAGTACAATTAAACCTGAACACAGAGGTCCCGGTTTAAAAAAATAACTCACACATTAACATCTTTTGTTTAAAAAGAAAAACAGCATGCAGGCCATTGGCCCTCCACCACCGAAGCCCACACTAACCAACTGACTTGTGAAAACTGCTTCCAGAAAACCGCAGAGGCTAACACACACCTCGAGCCTGAAGCTGGCAGTGAAGCCCTGGCTCTGTTCTTCCTCACAGAGCCATGTCATGTAAGTTACTTGTTTTTCTGTGCCTCTGTTTCTTCTTCTGTATAACAGCAATAATTGCATTCATCTCAAATTCTTGTGAGAATTACACAAGTTAATTCCTGTAGAGAACTTGGAAAACTGCCAGGTGCTCAATAAATATTAGTTTTATTATTAATATTTCTACCAAAATAAACAATTGAATGCCACAGGTGGCTGAGGTCCTGCCTTTGGAAAAATATTATCCAGAGAAAGCCTCACAGGTGTCTACCTGCAGGGAGACAATCTCCTCTATCAAGGGACGCAGCCTCTAACTTCTTCAGGAGCCAGTGATCAACACTAATGTGCTTGGCTTTCATTTCCCCCATGTTTGGTAGAGGTCAGGGCTATAAAGAAACCAGCTTCTGCTGCAACATAGACAATGTGCAGACAAGAAGGACGGCAGGGACACCCAGCTTCCACACTGCTGGGGCTGCTGTGGCAATGTGGGCTCTGTGTGGGGAGAGCTGTTCTGGGAGCCATTCCTCATCCCAAGGGTTGCTTAGGGCCACGGAAAAATGTGGGGGTGCTAGATTTCCAGGTGATTGTGTATATGATGCTCACTTGACTTTCCCACCCATCACATACTCTTCTCAGGCTGTTGTGAGGAAAGCACAAGTCTAGTGTTTAAAAACAGAAAATTGTGTTGTGTTTTGTTTTCTTGGCAGAGGGGATTGTACCCAGAGCCTTTCTGCTGAGCTGCACATCCAGCCCTTTGCCCATTTTTATTTTGAGGAGTCTCTCTAAGTCAGTTACATGCCTGGGCTTGGCTTGAACCTTTAGTCCTCCTGCCTCAGTCTCCCAGAATGCTGGGTTAGTAGGCTTGTGTCATCATGACTGACTTTAATTCATTTTAATTAGCCCATAATAATTATACACATTATAATTATATAGAGAACAATCCGATGTTTTGACATCTGTATACCTTGTAGATGGATGGATCATTGTGACAATCGGCACATCCATCTCCTCATACATTAATGAATTAATTTGTGGTGAGACCATTCATAAAACCCTTTCTTCTAGTCACTTTGAAATACGCACACTGTCCTTGTCAATTTTTGTGAGCAGCATGTGCAGCAGGACATGGAGCTGGTTCTCCCATCTGGCTGCAACCTCATACCATTGACTGACCCCTCTGCACCTTCCTTCCCCTTCGAGGCAGCAGCCAGGAAATGCCCAGCATCCTGCAGCAATACCCCTTCCATTTCTGTATTTGGAATCGGTCCTTCCCCCTCTCCCAACGGTGGCCAGCTAACAGCAGGTGTCAGTCCTGGGGCTCCCATCTTCCTTACTTATTGCATGTTTTGGGGTTCCTCCCAGCCCCACCACTCAAAGGTAAGTAGCCAGTGGTTGGGAGCTCAAAGTGAATTCTGTTCCTCCTCTTCTTCCTTTTGTGGTGCTGAGATCGCACACATGGTCTGCATGCTGAACTGCACCCCAACCCCTTTTTATGTTGATGCAGGATCCTTCTACATTACCCAGGACAAGACTTCAGTTGAAGTCCTCCTGTCTCAGTCTCTCAGGGTGTTTGGATTACAAGTGTGTCTCCCTCATACCTTGCTCTCCTCTTTTTCTCTGTGAACCTGCATCCAGGCAACTGGGAATTCACGTCAGCCGGCAAAGAACAGCAGGATCCCTCAAACCATGGCAGCGACTTCTAAGTTGGCACCAGGCGGATCGCTTACATTTTTCGATGACTCAGCCCCTTACCTGATGTGGGCGGAACATGAGCGTGTTCGGAGTCCTATGCCACGAGGTTCATTAGTATTCCCTCATCCCCAGAGACAGCCCTCGCTGAGGGATCACTCACATGCATGTCTCAATTTTCTGCAGCAACTGAATGAGGAAAAATGATTTTGAGGGCTGCAATTTAAAGTACTTCACACAGTGCTGCATCACTACTTCCCGAGACTGTCAGAGTTTCTTGCCGCTGTTTATCTTTCCACGTGGCTTTCTCCAGACAGAGCTGCCGGGCTTTCTTCTCCCTCATCTAACCCCAGTTCTCAGCCTCCTCAAGTTTCTAGCACATGGTCAGAGTACATGGCCACATGTGGACATAGGAACCAACTCGGCTTCTAGTAACACGAAAGAGGCAGAAGAGAAAGAGCCTCGCGATCATGATGCAGATGGCCCAATGCTCTGGAAGGAGAAAGCCTTTCTAGAGACTTTGTTCTGGAATTCTGTTCATGGACATCAGGGAACATTTGCTGCCACTGTACATAAGGATGCTTTGCGTCACGCTGTGGCCAGCACCAAACACACCCTTCTGTTTCAGATGAATTCACAGCCTGGGTGGGTGAAGCTCTCGCTTACGCCTCAGCCCTTCCGGCAGGTCCCCGGACTGACTCTTCTTTCTAAGCAGCCTGGACCTGAGAAGCCCTTCAGGAGCACTTGTCACTGAGGAAGGAGGGGCAGGTCGTTTCGGGCATCACCAGGGAAGAAGACACAGCTGCTAGCCCCACAGGAGGCTCTAACCCGGAAGCTTCTGCTCCTGTCCAGGTATCCTTGGCCTGGACTTTCAAGACTGAGGGCATGGGGGATGAAAGGCACAGAGGGTTAGGGTATCTGTTGGCACAGGCTTGTCAAGCCTTGGTGACCACAGCACACTGATGGGAGGCCCCAACTCTGGGCTACCTCCTGCCTCAGGTCAGGGGGCACCTGTGACCCAGAGCCATCCATGCTGTCTGTGAAAATAGTAATGCCAAGACCTGCTTAGGGCATATTGGCTGCCTGCTTCTGGCCAGTTTGATGCCTCTGACTTCTGGGATGCTCTGCACTGGACATGGGACAGGCAAGTGTGTCCCTGTCCTGTCTGGGTGCAAGCTCACTTAGTCTTCACAACAATCTTGCTGTGAAGGGCCTTTTACTGTGATTACTTAAAAAATAAAGTATACGGTTCAGGGAGCACCTGCTCCTCTCTTCACGGGTGAGCAAATCAAGGGTCCATTTACGGCATTTGAGACCACCGAGTCAACCGGCTGAGCAGGCAGGGACAAGGTCAACACACGCACCTTCATATCCCCAGAGCTAGGACCAAGTAGACGCTCAGTGAACACCAGCAGAATGAATACATGCTAGAGTGGGCTGGAAGGAAGTCCAGGGGCCCACACCATTCTGCTGCATAGCGCAACCTCCTTAGGTTGAGGACCCCTCTGATTCCTGGGGGTTTGCTCCTCCTCCATCCCTGTTGCAGAACATAGCAAGCTGTAGTGCTGGCCTGGTGTCAGGACAGATGTGCCCCCAGGGCCTCCACCCAAGTCCCTCTCCACCTAGGAGCTACCACACTCTGCCCACCCTGCAAGGGCAGAGGGGCCATCAGCTCTGCCCTTGCTGGTGTGTGTCCTTGGCTAAGTTGTTTCTCTAAGTCGCAATTTTCCCACCTATGACAGGAGGCTTACTGTGAAGAACCGAAGGGACCAAGTTTGTGCAGTTCGGAACGATGGTCTTGTTATGAGAAGCCAACAGCAGAAAGAGTCTTCCAGGTGTTGGGTTTTGATTGGGACTTGGAAATTTTGTGTGTGTGTGCACACGCGCACAGTATTGGGAATCGAACTCTGGCCCTTGTGCTTCCAAGGTAGCTGTAGTACCACTTGAGCTAAATTCCTGGCCCTGGAAATTTTTACATATTTTTAAAATAAAGGGACTCAAACAGGCAGTGGAAAGTGACAGTAAGATCTATTTTGTAAGGTAAGAAGGGCGCAGGGCAGGTCTGGAAGGGTGAAGAGGAGGAATGGAGGACAGAAAAGTCAAGGCATCAAGTTCTCAGCGGAGGGGAGCCGGCGAAGGAGGAATCCAGCTGAGTCCACCGGACCTTTAAGAGCCTCCTCCCCCATACTGGGAATCCAGAAAAGTCAAAGGAGGGACAGCAAGAACATTCTCGCTCATTCCTTACCCTTCTTGAATCGCATCTTCTACTCTCAACCACTTCCCCCAAACCATTCTTGGCTACCCACCAGCCCTCTACCCATGGGTGAAAGCTCTGTCCAGGTCCCAAGTATATACAACCCAGAATATCTAACACATTTCTAGCCCCTGTCCCATTCCTGCTTCCCAGACAGTGGCCTGTCCCCTCAGAGAATGGCCCTGGAGCAGTCCTTACTGCTGCTCAAGAAAGAGATCCTGTTCCTTTTCTTGGGCAATTGATAGGACTGGACTTAGCAAAGTTACTTGTCATGTGATAGGGCATTAGTCATGTGATATGGCCTTAGTCATGTGGTTCGTTTGGACCAATGAAATGTGCATGGAAATAGTGTGTATCACTTCTTGGCGAAGCTTTTATGAACAGATAGTAGCTTTGCTAAGCCCTTCCTGTTCCATAACTGGCAATATTCTAAGTGCTCCTCTGCTGATATAGTCCCTGGACTGAGGGAGTGGAAGGAAGACAAGAAGTAGAACACAGGGAACAGCAATATAATCTCCAGCCTCTGTGACCAGTTCCCGCCATCTGAGTCCCACCTGACAGCTACAGATATCAGCGGATTAACCACTCATGAGTACAGTGCCTCCCAGCCCAGCATCAACCCAGGGGGTCTCCTGATCCAGTCAAACTGGTGTAGAGTGGACCTGAGACACTAGTTTAGGTCATCCTGACCACACTGCATTCTCCTTCAGGTCTGCCTGTGAGCCTTAAAACGTCCATTTCCAAAATGTGGGCGGGGCGTGCCTCACAGTCCATCCAGACAGATGCACAAGCAGGAGGAGCACACACACGGGGTAAGTCGGGATGGCTTCATGGTCAGCGACAGGGCTTTGGCATTAGACCACCTGTTTCAAATCTCAGTGTGATTGTCTTTCAGTGCTACATCCTTAGGAAAGCGACCCATGTAAAGGTAGGACATGAGTGTCCCCCTGCCAGTCTTATCTGCCCATAGGTGAGCTTTGGGGAGATGATTAGATCATGTATGTGTGACACTCACCAATGTGCATTAGCTATAACTTGATGAGCTTATGGCTCAGCGTGACGTGGGAGCTGAGCAGAGCTGGGGAGGTAGGTCCCGGGAGACGTGGCCTGTAGGGTCCATGTCTTCCCTCCTCTCCATTTCTCTCTGCTTCCCTCCGCCAGGCAGAGCTTTTTCTCCTCTGCCATGCCACCCTGCTTTGGAGCAAGCCAACAACGGCCTAAAACCTCGGCAAACTGAGCCAGAGTAAACCTTTTCTTACAGCTGTGAGTGCCAGCATTGTCTCAGAGATGATAGAGAGACAGGACCGTGTAGGAAGCTTTCTCTACACCACAGTAACCATTGTTGTAATTATTCATGGTCTTGTATTGGAGACCCGGTGCAAGAGGTACGTCCTTCCTCGTGGAGCTGAGCTGCTTCGTGATGATTTCGCTAGATGATCCTGGATGGGACTGGGCTGTTGGAGGCTGTTCACACAAGTGCAGCAGCAGCGTTCTGAGATCTTCGAGGCACAGGTCTGAACCTCTCCTCCACCTTCTCCAGCTCTTTCTCCCATGCGCCCCCCAGCCTCGGGTTTGGTCAGTTAGCTTCTTTTGAGTAGCATCTCTGAAAGCTCCCAGTAACAAGAATCAAGATAGCACCTTAACCTATGGGGTGACCACTGCCTCGCCACTGTGCCCTGGACTGCTCTGAGATGTGGACATTGTCAATATTTGGAAGGGACAGCCTGACACACCACTCCCTTTCCACGTTCTCCGTTTCCCTGGTGTGGGATTTTCAGCCAGCGAGACCCGCACAGGTTCACCAGAGCCAGATCCACACCCACCTCAAAGCCATTTTCAGGTCTCTGGTGTACCTGCTGGGATTGTGTAGGGCCCAGCTGCTCTTTCTCTGGCATGACTTTGGCCAGATCGTCTTTCTCTTTAACTTCCTGCTTCCTGCCCAGTCTCAGTCCTTCCTCTCTTCCCTCGTGACACCTTTAAGAGCTGTCCTCTTTTGCTGTCAGCCAGGGCCAATTTCTATGGGGCATCCTGCCTTCTGGACACAATTCATCCCTTCCCAGGCAATTGAAATTCATTGTAAATTTTTTTTTTTTTTTGAGACAGGGTCTCTCTTTGCAGTTCAGGCTGGCCCCGAGCTCACTATGTAGCTCAGGCCAGCCTCAAACTCACAGCAATCCTCCTGAGTGCTGAGATTACAGGCGTGAAACACTACGCCTGGCATTGTGGTGTGTGGTTACCAGGGATGGAACTCAGGGCCTTGTGTTTTCAAGGCAGATGGCAGAACCACAGAGCTAAATCCCTGGCCTGCACTGTGATTTCTTATGAGCAGATGTGACTTCTTGCTGGGGACAGATCAGCCTAGGTTCCTTCAGACATTCATGGGGCACCTGCTGCGTGCCAGGTTCTGTCCTCAGGTTAGGCCTGGAGCTGAACAGGACAGGCACCTCTCTGTCCTCAAGGATTTACATCTAGTCAGCCAACAGAAGGTGGGCAGCAGACAACGAATTATGCACTTAATTCTTCTACAGGTCCTGCTACCACCATTGAGCTGTGCCAATCTGAACATAAATGTCGCATCCCACAGCGGATACAAAGGATGCATCATAACCTCCAGCTCCCTCTGAGCTTGGTATTCAGCTGGAACCACACGTGTGTGCCCGGGAAGTGGGCCGGGCATCCCAGACGGTTCCCGTCCCTCGGGACCACAGGGGGTAGACCTTTTAACTTCAGGGACTGGGCGAAAAGTGGGACTGGTGCACAGCCTTGACTGTGGTTAACAAAACAGCTGGACAACACAGGAAACATCCCCGTGCAGTCCACCCCAAAAGGCGCGGCCAGGGACCTCTCCTTGCCTGTGTATTCGCCAGTGCGTCCTGGGTGCTTCCCACCAGTTACTGCTGATCTACATCACATGGAAATGGCCGGAGGAAGTCCCACTATTGAGAGGAGCTCTAATCAAGTCATCATCGATAAATGCTCTGTGTTGCGGTGAGCGGTGCAAACCTGTATCCTCACAGCCTGAAGCATAAACCCTTCTCTCCCCGTGCGGGAATAATGAGAAGGAACCTAACACAGGCACCATCTTGACACCCGCAGATCAGGGACGTGGATTATGGCATACAGGAAGTGTGCACGCGGGGTTTCCTCCCGCTGAAGGCAGGGCTGTGGGCTGCTCCAGACTCTCGGTGTCCTCACAGCCCCTTGGCAACACCTACCCTGCTTAGGTGCAGCACCTACCCATGGAATGAAATGATCCGTCAGCCACTCTTCCGCCCAGGTCTGAGGAATGCAGGCTCTTCGAAGTGAGCTCATTTTTATTCATTTATTGTATTTTGAGACGGTCTTGCTAAGTCCCTAAATTGCCCAGGCTCGGGCGAAGCTTGCAGCCCGCCTGCCTCAGCCTCCCAGAGAACTGAGATGACAGGCGTGTGTCATTCTACTCAGTTTATTTGTTCTAAAAATCCCGGTAGATGCACCCGTTACCCTCGAGAAACGCACCCGACGATGTTGGGCAGGGGAGCGGGACGCTGCAGTCTAGGAGGCTCTGTGTGGACAGCAGCTGCCTCCGCCCTCGCCCTCGAGCCGCCAGGCCCTCAGGAGACTCCGCCAGCCGGACAGCGAGGTTCCCGGCGCCCCAACTGCTGGGTGGCGCCTTGGAACCGAGCGAGAGCCTCGAAGCCTGACTCTGCCACTTTGGATTTCGGGAGGGAAAGCAACAGACGAGGCCATGTTCAAAAATATAGGTCAAATCTCGGTTTCTGTGGTTACCAAACACTGTCAACCGCGGTGACTGCCTCCCTCGGGGTGCCAGGCTTCTGAGGCCTGGCAGCCGAGCCTGGCACCACTCGGCCGGGCCCCTGTTCCCGATCACATCCGGCCCCAGCGGGCCTGCAGGGGCCGTGGCGAGCGCCCAGCACTCAGGGGGCGGGTCCCTTCACCTCCTTGGGGCGCAGACGGCCCGGGGTGGCCCCGAGCCGAGCCCCGCGCCCGCGGTGCGGGCAGCGCCCCCTGGCACCGGCCGCGTCCGCAGGGCCGGGAGGAGGCCGGGCGCCGGGAACAATGCGGTGGGTTGTTTTGCAGACCGCCAGCCTCGTTCCGGGATCCTCCTGTCCACGCCCCTTGGCCTAACCGCCGCGGGCCGGGAGCGCAGAGGGAAGAGCCCCCTTATTTGGTCTTGGAAAGAAAGGGGAAAGGTTATCCCCAGATGCCTGCGGCGTTGGGTCATCGCCCGCCGCGGCCGCCGCGCCCGGGAGGAGAGCGCGCTCCGGCCGGCAGGTGGCGCCGCAGGGCCGGGCGGGAGACGCGGGCGCAGTAAACAAGCGCAGCGCGGCGCGGCGGGCGGGTGGGGGCTGGGCGAGGGCGGGGCAGCCGCCGTCCCCGCGTGCGGCGGGCAGCTTCCCCGGTGGCCTCGGCCGGGCGCGGGGCGGGACTGCCCGGTGGGTTCCCGGAAACGTCGGAGGGTGCGCGGGGGAGGGGCGGCCCCGCCTGTGGGGTCCGGTTCCTCGTGGTCTCGCCCGGGCCCGCGGCGGGCTCCCCTGTCCTCCCGCGCCCTCCCCTGCGCCCTCGCCGCCCGGTCCTCCGGGGTCCCGCTGGCGCGGGCACCTGCCTCCTCCCGGGCACCCGGCTTTCCAAGCACTAAGCGCCGCGGGCTGCGCCTGGTGCAGCCTCCCCCGCGGGTCCTCACTCCCGCGACATACGAACGATCGCCACCCAGACAGGAAGAGGCACATCTGGGATTCGAACCCGCGCCTTCCCCACAGCCAGGACTGACCCAGCGCCTGGCCTCGCCGCGGTTCCGAGCCACGAAGCTCCCGCAATGCGTATCATTCGCCAAAGGCCGTGCGCGGCGGTCAGAAGAGCGACTGAGGCAGCTGTGAGCCCCGCGGAGCGCAGCCTCACCTCGGCGGGGCGGAGCGGCCGGCGGCCCGGCTTGGCCTGCGCGCTCCGCGGGGCTCTGCGGGTCCCCGGAGGCCCGGCCGGGGCTGGGGCCGACTGGACCTCCGCCGCCTGCCCGCGCCCACCGGCCCTTCGCACTGTCCGCCCGCCTCGCGGAGGTGGGGCGGGCGGTTTCGGCGGGAGCCCAGCTTTGCGCGTCTTCTCCGGAAAGAAAGTCGTTTTCCAAGGCGCACAAGGACAGGCGACTCTGGAAGGAGGTGCAGGAGGGAGTTTCCTGCTTACCTTTTTAAACGGTGCCTGTTTTTCTTTCTAAAAAAGAAGGCGTGTGTGAACAAAATTAAATCTGAGAAACATGCTTTTTCTCTTTTGGATGATTTTTTAAGGAAAAAGCTGCCCCTGTGAGTTGGGGCATTTCCAGGCTTCCAAGAGCTCACGCAGCTTGATGGAGGCTATTTCTCTTTTCCAGCCCCGGGTTCGTGGGTTAGGAGTGACGCCCCTGTATCAGCCAGTGGACGCTGGACGTTAGGAGAAGCCCAGACCTTTTCTACAGGCGTGCCCCACCTGGAACAGGTCCCTCCCCCCTGGCACTGGCATGTAAGTTCCTGGAGGCTAGGCTTGCTGCTTTTATTCGGAAACAGGGTCCTTCTATGGTTCAGGCTGACTCTGAACTCACTGTGTAGCCCAGGCTGGCCTCAGACTCATGGCGATCCTCCTGCCTCAGCCTCCCAAGTGCTGGCATGACAACCATGTACCACCATGCCCGCGTCTGGCCTGCAGTCTCCGTGCCCTTTCTCTGCTGTTCCCAGGAGTCAGCTTCCATGCGATCCACTGCGTCCAGATGGGCCTGGGTAGTTCAGTCCGTCCAGGAACTTGTGCTTCTGCAGCCAGCTGGAAATGTGTCATGGTGGCCGCTCTCCTTATGCTCCGTCCTGGCTGTGTGCACGGAAGGGTTTCTCACCGTTCAGGACTCACACTGGGTGGTGGTGGGGGATGGGACACAGTCGTTGACCCTTCCAGGTCTCCGGGAGGATAGAATGAAATGGAGGGAGCAGCACTCCGGAAGGACTTCATCAACATCCGGCTAAGAGTAGAAGCAGCCACCTCTTTTGAGTGTCATCTAAAGTTTTAAAGGCCTTTATGTATGCATCTGTGGAAATCCATGATGTAAATCAAATTATTACATGTACAGAAAATTCAAGTTAAGCCATTTACCCAACGTCCTCTGGCCAGGCTGAGGCAGAGCACCGTCTGACGTGTAAACTGACAGGACTTCAGAGCAGAAGGTTAGGTCGTCCGTGTGGGCACCTTCCCGCCGTCCCATGTCACTGGGCGGCGGGAGAAGTCGATGACCTAGGGCCGACCACACATGCAGTCCCAAATGCGAGGCAAGGCAGTTACTTTCAGGACTCCTGTTTATTGACTTAAATCCCCAAACCACATGCAGCGATTTATCAGAGCCCAGACTTGTTGGGACTCTTTTTGTTTTAAGAAGAAAAATGAAGGACCAACCAGATTTCATTCGCTCATTAAGTTGAGAGTAGAAAACTCCAGCTCGGCCACGGGCTAATCTGTGGAGTTGTTGTCCAGGCCTCGTGTGGCCTTGTGTGTTAATTTCAGTTGGAGGTTGGCTCTCTCCCCGACTTTCCCCTTCCCTGATTTTTGTTTGTTTGTTTGTTTGTTTTGTGTTTTGTGTTTTTTTTTTTCTTTTCTCGCTGGCCAGGCCTAAGAAACTTTACAGACGTGAGTCCCTTAAGGAAAAAAATCACGGTTTTCTCTATGAAGAAAAGCCAGGGGTATCAGATGAGCAACAACCACTGAAGTCTACTTTATTTGGCTTGTATGGCACCATCGCTCAGAAATGGGGTGGAGAAGAGCCTTCTTGGTGAATTTGTCTGCCACACAGCTCACTTACAAGTCAAGGAGGTGAGGAGGGGTGTAGGCGATGGACCCCAGGTACACTGCACACCACGTTCTCCCCTTTCATACTCTATGGTAAAACCTTGCCGTCCATAGAACTGTGTCTGAGGTCTCCAGAAACCTTCACTGTCCTGCTAAAGCAGAGTTCCCTGGCAATATAATAGATCATAATATAAAAAATGGCTAATGCAATACTGTAGCAATATAATGTACAATACACTACAAGGTAATGCTATACCTGCAATAGTGTGACAGTGATATAAACACGCAGCGAAGTCTTACTGAGCTAAACACACCACGGACCCTTACTGAGAGTCACCACATCAGGGATGGTAAATACAGCCCCTCAGGTCGCCACCAGGGCGTCTGTCTGGCTGCCTACCAGGTCTGGTCCCAAGCTGCGTGCGATCTGTGTCTCACGTCCATCTGATGCCATCTCAGCTGGGGCCTCAATGAGCTGGCAGGTTGTCAGACACCAGTCCTTGACCCGCAGTCTCTTAGACAGTGAGGCCTGAGCATGCTTCTGCTGTGGAAATTGCCCCCGGATGGGAAGAGGCTATGGAGGCAGAGGCACACCGCCACCTCGAAGAGCACCCCAAGTACTGGGTGGGAAAGTGGCGGAGCTTCCCAGCTTCTGTCTGGGGTGAGCGCTGCTCTGAGTCCCAGGAAGGATGCTCAGCCCCCTGGGGAAGGGCATGCTCACAGGGCCAGGGTCACCTCTGTCCTCCGGCTGCCCAGCTCCTGGCCCTGCAGTCTCTGGGCCCTTGTGTGTTAACACTTTTCCCAGATCACACAGGCTGGGCCCCAGTCATTCATTCATGTGGATTAACTGACTGAGACAGAGTCCCTCTGTGCTGCCCAGGCTTGTCCTGAACTCCCCAGCCTAAACAATCCTCCTGCCTCAGCCTCCTGAGAGGCAGAGATTATGTCCCTTGCCTGCCATTCATCTTTTCACTCAAGCAGCTGTTGAGCATTTGCTAGCTGACAGGCAAGGTCCTGGGGACCTGGAGCAAAGCTTCAGATATACTAGGAGACACATGAAAATATTCCCAAATCTGAAAATTGAAAAGCACCCCTTGGTCTCAAGCCTTTAGTATAAGAGCTGATTAACCCAAAGTAGTAACCACAACTCCAATAAACCATCAAAAGTATATTTTTGAAAAAGAACACTACTGGAAGAAATGAATGTATTTGAAAGTAATTTTAATTGTATCAATTAACAACACTACAACTTCTGAATATTGAATGATTAATATTTAGGAATGATGTGACTGAAAATATTTCACTGTTTAAGTATTTACCATTCTGTAACCTTGTAATGTGCAAGCCTGGTTCTAAGTTTAGTCTACTTCAGGACTTGGTTTTCATTTATCAGCTGTAAAATAATTTTAAGAGATGCCTGATTCTAAATGGCAAACAAGCATCCTTTGCCACAGTTAGTGAATCATGATTTTCGCTTTTCATTTCTGTCAACTGATTAAAAAAAAGTAAATGATTCCAAGATTCAGCTATTATAAATTGTGCGGCTATAAACATGTGTGTGCATATATCACTGTCATATGATGACTTTAACTCTTTCAGGAAGAGTCTTAGACAAGGAATAGCTGCACGTGGCCTCTACACCCATCAGCAGATGGACAAATAAAGAAAAGGTGGAATTTATACACCATAGAGTACTACTCTGCCAAAAGTAAAAGCTTGAGGCATTTGTAGGTAAGTGGATGCACCTGAGTTCATACTGGTAAGTGAAATAAATCAGTCACACAAGTTTAGGTATCATATGATTTCTCTTATATGAGAAACCAAAAACATAAAGAGAAAGCAAAACAAAGGGTAGACAATAGGAAATGGGAGATCATTTTCAAATGACGAGTGGATAACAGATGAGAGGTAGGGAAGAAAGAGAAAAGGGATGAGATTAAAAGAGGATCAGGGCCAGGGATTTAGCTCAGCAGGTCCGGCACCTGTCCTGCAAGGGCAAGGGCCCAGGTTTGATCCCCTGCTAACCATATACAATGTTAGGTGTGGAGACTCAGGCCCAGCAGCAGTATAGCATACATACCACGTACCACAATGCCCGGTGTGGTGGCTCATGCCTGTGATCCCAGCACTCGGGAGGCAGAGGCATTGCTGTGACTTCCAGGCTCGCCCGGGCTACATAGTGAGCTCACGAGCAGCCTGACTACAAAGCGAGACCCATCTCAAAAAAAAAAAAAGAGGATAAAATGGAAATAGAGCTTTTTCAAATGTGAAGTGGAACAAGCGTTGCTCAGAGCAGAAAGGGACAGGAGACAGGAGGACAAGTGATGTGCTGTGGCCATGTCCAAACTCTCCCTGAAAAATGTCATCTTTATGTACTGGAAATGTACTAATAAAACACACAAACAAAATTTAAATGATGTGTGGCCAGTACCTCTCCATCTCCTTGATATAAATCAGTCTTTAATGTTGATTTGGAAAGTATTAAAATTTTATATTGTTCCAACTGTGAGAAAATTGACATGAACGAGACCGTGTTAACCTTTTTAAACTCAATTCCGGCCACATTAAACTTTTCCACAGCATCGTGCAACCAATCTGCTGGGCTGTCTGATCTTGCAAAACTGAAACTCTGCATCCATTCAACAACAATGTAGTTTTATATGTTAGTAATTGAGTTCAAAATTCAATTATGTATTTCATTTGAAAGAAAACATTTTTGTTTCTAAATCTGTAAATCTGGCCGTATTTTAGAAGAGAAGATTTTGGGACCACACATTTACAAATATCTGTGTTACAGTTATCTCTGTAGTGCATTTTTTTTCCAAAAGTGGTTAATTTCTAATTCATTATTCAAGCAGCACCTTGGCTTGCAGCTACAGATGAAATTTGTTTCTTTTTGAATTTTACCTGTTAGACACCTGTGCCACTGAGAGTTCCTTGTCATTCATCCCAGGAAAGGTCAACCAATCCAGACCACTTTTCCTTTTGTCAAAAAAGGCGACACCTGTTTCCTAATGTCACCGCCTGGCATTAAAACATCTTTTAAAAATGGACCTATATTCCACCACCTCAAGCGCATAAAATTAAGCACACCTGCTACCTCACAGACTGCTGGGCTTGGGGCTTTTGATTCCCTCCTGCACTAGTTTGCCTCTGATCGGCACGGTGAGAGGTATTTACAAATATGACTTGCTCTGAACCCCTACCCCAGACCCCCCAACCCTTTTGGCACACACACAAAAGTGCAAACAAAAAACACATCTTTTCTGTGTTTACACACACATCATTCCCCAACAAAACTTCATCAGCAAGTCAGTAACAGTCGAAGCCACATGCCTGGGATCCCAGGACTCTGGGAGGCTGAGGCAGGAGGATCCCAAGTTCAAATAACTTAGTGAGACTTTCTCAATACTGAAAAAGTGGAAAGGAGCTGAGGATACGCCCCAGGCTTCAAGCCCTGAGTTCAGTCCTCCTCAGTACCACAAAACAAATAACAAAATCTTTTACAAAATCAATAATATTGGGAATGTCTTCTTTACTCTATTTTCCTTTTAATAGCTTCCAAACATCCATCTTTCATATTTTCATCACTGAAATTAAATTTAGCAAATACCATAAGCTGCCATATTCTTTTTAAAGAAATCTACTGTCCTTCTAAATATACAGAAAATGTCGCATAGTGCATGTCTTTCTAATTCTTGTCTTTTCAAATCTTCAGTAATATATTGTCTTTCACCAGTATTTGCTGACAAATTAATGCCCTTTGGAGTATCTTTAGTTTTTGTCTTTATTTTTATTATAGCTCATTTCTACTATTTTTGTAGAATGAAAGAACAAATATCCACAAAATGGACGTGAATTTTGATCTTTCACCAGAAATCTTTGTAGAGACTTCTCATCATTTATCATGATGACATTTAATGAAATGTTTTAAGGTTTGAATTGAATATTTCCTTGAAGATTGGCAAACAAATTGAAGGGGCTCTCACCAGCTCTGGCATTATATTTTTTCTGTATCACTAAAACACACAAGTCTTAGGAGTTCTCCTCATTGAATTATTACCTCGCTATCCACCCCTGTTCTGGGACATGGACTAGGATATAAAATTACTCCTGAGTTACAAAAAGCTCTATTCATCCTCTTTCCTATCAAAACCAGCAGCAATAGTCACTTTCCTCCTGTCTGACATAACACATTCATTTCATTCTCGTCATATAAAGAGAAATATTCACCTTCAGTGTCCCCTTTCTTTTACTCAGTTCTTGGGATAAATTTAGATTTTTTGAGTATATCAAAATTTCCTCATTATTGCTAGGGAGTAGAATTACTATCTCAAATACATGAATAAGCCACCATTTGTGTATCTCTTCTCGTGCGCATTTGGATTGTTTCCAGTTTGGGACAATTATAAATAAGTTGCTGTGGATGTTTACCTTCACTGGAAATTGCACAACAAGGCCAAGGCCTTCATTCAGGGGTTACATTTGACAGCCCAGCACAAAACGGGGGAAAATGAGTTTTCCTGAGCTACACTCTGACCGACAAGAAAGTACTGTGGCTCTAGTCCCTGCTACCTCTTGGTCTTGGTCTTTTTGAGCTGTTCTGTTGGGTACCTGTTTCTGTTACATCGTGGTTTTAACACTTCTCCCCAGTGCATCCTAGTGCAACCTGTACGTTCTGGCCAGGTAGATACTTATCCCTGTCCACACATCCTCCCCATTAAAGACTGGTTTTTTTTTCTTATTGATTTATAGGAATCCTCTATGTATGCTGGAGCTGGGTTCTTTATTTGACTGCACTGTAAATATTACTCCCAACTGGTGACTTGTCTCTTCATCCTCTTGATAGTGTGTGTTAATGGGGAATTTTAGATTTTGATAAAATCCAACTTCTTTGTGTTTTATTTCAAGGGCTATCTTTTGTGCCACCCTTAAGAACTTCTTAGGCTGTATACTTCCTAGGATGTGGATGTATTCCCTTTGTTTTAGAGTTTTATACTTTCTAGTGTAAAAAAAGGTACAGCGTACTTTTCTGAAATTCCTGATTAGAAAGCTGTTTCAGTTTCAGCTTTGATTCCTTTAATAAGACTCTGTTAGAGTTTGGCAAGACTTTAGGAGGTATACAATGTCATGTAGTCACTTTTTATTTTTAAGAGAGAGGATCTTGCTAAGTTGCCCAGGCTGGCCTCAAACTCATGATTCTTCTGCCTTAGTCTCTCTTGTAGATAGGATCAGAGACACACACCACGGTGTCAACTCCAGTTGTGACTCTTGTTAATTTTAGTAGGTATTGATGCTTAGTGCCTATGTGAGTCAGCTTTCCATTCTTATAATAAAATACCAGAGACAATCGATTTGAAAAGAAGAAAGGTTGATTATGCTTCACAGTTTTGGAGGTGTCAGTCCAGAGCCAGGTAGCCCCCTTGTTACTTTATGGGTGGGGGAGACCTTCCAGGGCATTCCCTCAAATTATCTGAAATCCTAACACTAGGTTTTACCTCTTCAATTTTCTACCACATTCCCATAGCCCCAGGCTGAGTACAAGACTTAATTGAACACATTGACTGCTGGGAGACATTGGAAATCTAAATTACAGCAGGACTTACATGATAACTTTGTGATGACAGCTAGCGTCGCTCATCTTTCTGTTGTTTTCTTGTGGTTGTAAAACTATTACATGGAGACACTACCCTATTTACATCTAACTGTGCAGCACTACAGCTCATATAGGAAAGATAGAAATTTAACACTTCTCCCCAGTGCATCCTAGTGCAACCTGTACGTTCTGGCCAGGTAGATACTTATCCCTGTCCACACATCCTCCCCATTAAAGACTGTTTTTTTTTTAACCCAGTGTTAACTGGGTTCTTTATCCACCAGTTTTCAAGAAAGTTGTGTCTTATACTGGTACAAATCCCTATTATGGAGTGCAATCATGATGTGTATATTTAATGTACCAATAAAGATTTAAAAAAAAAAGATGTAGCATGTACTGGTACAAACTCATATTAAATGTGATCATAATGTATATGTAAAACATGCCAACAAAGTCAATTTTAAAAAGTAAAAAAAAAAAAAAGAATAGGTTTCCAATCACCCTTTTAAGGTTTCTTTTTTAGTCTTTAGGAATTATTATGAAGCTATGCACTTTAAACATTTTCTACTGCAGCTCAGATTCTCCAAATTTTTTTTTTTAGGTTTTTGGAGACAGGGTCTCGCTTTGTGGTTCAGGCTGGCCCTGAGCTCAGCCTCAAACTCACATCACAATCCTCCTGCTTCTGCCTCCCAAGTGCTGGGATTACAGGCGTGAGCTACCACGCCCGGCACTGTGGTATGTGGTACTGGTTGCTGCTGGGTGTGGGTCTCCATGCCCAGTATTGTTATGTGGTTACCAGGGAATCGAACCCGGGTCTTTGCGCTTGCAAGACAGGCGCCGGAACCACTGAGCTAACTCCCCGGCCCAATTGTTCATTATTTTTTTTTGAAGTGGCTCTAAACACACACACACTCACACACACTTCTTATTTTTTTCTTATTCTGATCTATTAGAACACAAATACAAATGTCTTGTATACACGTACAAATATATCTTTAAATACAAAATATATCATGAGTCAATATTGATGTTTCTAGTCTAATTCAAAACCACTAAGATTTTATTTCCATCTATTTTGCACCTGTAACTTTCTCTTCTTTATCACGAATCCTAGTTCTTAAGAATACAGGGGATGATATAATTAGACTTCCTATAATTAGTACTTTCCTTTATGTTACAGCAGACACAGAACAAACTTGGAGTGATAGTTTATTTTTATATTTGAAATTCAGTGTTGCAAGATTTAAAATCCTGGAGATACATTTTCTTAAATACATGATTGTAAATTTTGTACCATAAAGCACTGCTGTTAAAACGTTGATGAAAATCTAACCTTCTTTTCCTCATGAGTTCCATTCTCTTTTTATTCTGATTATCCAAATATTTCTTAAACTTCAAAATGTTTCTTTAAGAGTGGATCATCTCCAGGTGCTAGTCTTTGGTTAAATTCATAGGACTATGGTTACCTCTTTGGCAAATAATTTTAAAAGTGTTAAGTGAGGGCTGAGATGAGACTCCGTGGTACAGGCCCTGGGTTCAACCTCAGAATTGCCAAAAACCTTCTTTGAGGCCTGATTTCTTGAATTATAGTCTTAAAGATTTGGTTTACTTTCTTGATTGCTCAGCCCCCTCAGGTCACCTATTACCCACAGGTTTACTCTTCTCTGATAGTTTAAACCCTTGTCACCTTCTCCTAAATACTCCTAATCCTTTTCTTTCTTTCTTTTTTTAATCTTTATTGGTACATTAAATATACACATCATGATTGCACTCCATAATGGGGATTTGTACCACTACAAGACACATCTTAAGTCTCATTTTCTGCCCTAGCCCTACCCACCCTACCACCCCCCATATACATAAAATTTGTTTCCTTACTTTTTTGTTACAATCTTAACATTTTCCCCCTTCACCCTATTTTACATTGAGCATTTTCTATTTCACAATATCTAACATACAATGCTAGGACTCATTTACATCTTTATTTTCTCATACCAGAGAAAAGTTGCAATATGTACCTATCTGTGCCCTGTTTCTTTCTTTTCTTTCTTTTTTTTAAATTTGAGACCTTCCTCCTTTTATTTATTGTCTCTGTTCAGCATTATTTTTAATCTTTCTCATGTCCACTTTAGTCTTCATATAGAAATAACTCGTCTTTAAGTCTTAATTCTTTCTATACTTCACTTCTACATTTTGGTAGAGTAATTCTGAACTATTTCCAGGTTTCCTGTCATTTTCTTGATTTTTAGGCTTATTTTCAAATAGCAAATTGTATTTTTAAAATGCATTTTGTGGAAATGCTTTTATATGTGTTTTTATTATATTAACTCTTCTTTTTCATTCTAACTTTATTTTAGGTGAAATTCATTTTCTTGGCTTTTAGATTGAAGTAGGATTCAATAAAATTTGCTAGAATCATAATACTTCTTGTTCAGTTTTATTGTTTTGTTTTTCAGGCAGTGTCAAAAATACGATAGCTTACTTTTTGAGATTTCCTGTCTTTCTCTCTCTCTCTCTCTCTCTCTCTCTCTCTCTCTCTCTCTTTTGTTTTTTTTTTTTAGAGTAAGAAAACTTATTGGGGGAAAAAAGTAGCTCCTGAGAAAGAAGAGGGATCCCAAATAGGTTGCCAATGAGCTCACTTCTATGAGAAAATTTTATAGAGCAAAATCACAAAGTTGGTACAGCATGGTACAAACTATAACCAACCAGAAAGATGATAAGTATAGCCACGAGGCTAATACTGAACAAATAGTGCCAAGGGTGGTATATGGATGACTTCATTAACCGTAGTTGACGGTGTAGAATCTTGGTCTCGTCTTTGGTCTCCTCTTAGTATGCTTAGTCTAAAAGAGTGAAGGTCCAGCTCTAATAAGATGATAATTTATTTATACTAGAAGTGAGATTACCTATCTCTGTTTGGGGATAAAACTTTGCTTGCATTTGTATTGTCTTTTTCCTGTTTGATTTTAGTTTCACTCCCAGTACTTTCCCCTCTGTGAGATCATGTCTGAGGTCTGTCATTAGAGTTCTTGACTCAAGTGCCCACATGGCACTGGACCTCCAGTGTCAACATGCTCTTCCCTATTAGTTCCCTGTGCTTTCTCCTGCTCTTTCCTATTGGTTCCCTATGCTTTCTGGTGCCCTTGCTATTGGTTCCCTGTGCTTTCTGATGCTCTTCCCTATTGGGTCCCTGTGCTTTCTGCGCAGTTCCGGTTGGGATCCTCCTGGGCTCAGCAGGTCCATTGCTGCTGTGTTGCTTCTCTTTTCTTCTTCTCACACAGAAATGGTTGTCAGTAGCTTGTACACATACTCACTTACACTTGAGGGTTTTTAGAGATGTCATCTCTTCACTTTTGTTATATTTATTTGTTGTTATGAGAATAAGAAAAGAATTGAAAAACATGGACTTAGAACTTTTGTAAATGGGAAGGGGCTAAGAGTTGGAAGAAGCAGGGACGAACGGGAAGGGTAGAGTATGAAAAAAAAAAGAATTAAGGTGTGTTATACCTATGAGTCAGCTCTCCATGGTGAAAGTAATAATTACATACTACAAACATATACTAATAAAAGAGAGAAAAAGACTTTAATGTCAGTGAGAATTGCTGATGCTACAATTTTCTCCCAATCAATCTCTTTCCTCCCTACCTAACACTGTAGCACATAATATTTTATACATGTTTGTTTAGAATTAGCTACACATTTTCTACTTTTTCATTCCTTTTTTTTTTTTTTGAGACAGGGTCTTGCTTTGTTGTTCAGGCTGGCCCTGAGCTCAGCCTATAACTCCCATCACAGCAATCCTCCTGCCTCTGCCTCCCGAGTGCTGGGATTACAGGCGTGAGCCACCACGCCCGGCACTGTGGTATGTGGTACTCGTTGCTGCTGGGCGTGAGTCTCCACACCCAGTATGTTATGTGGTTAACCGGGAATCGAACCCAGGTCCTTGCACTTCCAAGACAGGCGCCGGAACCACTGAGCCAAATCCCCAGCTCCTACTTTTTCATTTCTTTATTTCTTCTTTACCTTCTTGTGGGACTAATCCTATTTCTGCCTTGAGAATTCTTTTCGTGCGAGTCTACCAACGGTGACTTGTCAGTGTTTGTTTCTGAAGTGTGTTTGTTTTCTTGTCATGCTTAAACCCTCCACTTGGGATTGTGCATCTTCTCCGTCACTAAGATCGCTGCCCTCACCTGGGAGCAGAGGCGGGAGCCTCCTCTTCTCCGCTGCACCCTTCTATGTGGCTGACCTGCTCCTGAAGTGGGAAGGAAACCCCAGGTCACTCGCATGTGCTGCGTCCGGTCGCGCTTGCTCTTGGAAGCTCTGAAGAACAGCACATTCCGGTCACTCCTGGTGGGACCGCATCCCTCTGGCGTCCCAGTTTATTTGTCTTCTGATTGCTGTTCCTTTTGCCCCAGGAGGCTATAAAATCCAATGCTTCTGTGGGCTCAGACAAGCAAACACTCTGATAACAAAGGTCTTCAAGGTTTTTCAACATTTCCCATGAATTTGGAATTACCTACTAGTCCCTAATTATGTTGCCACCTCCTTGCTATTTTAATATCTTAAACATGTTTTTTATGCAGCCTTCTTATATATTGACAATGGAATAACTGTTTAAACTACCTCGATCAGCAACACATCCAGGGTTCCCTTTGTCTATTTTGTTAGTTTACTTAAATTTAGACATACATTCAGACAGCAGAGTATTATGCTAAGACTTCTCTGTTCTCAGGGTTCCTTCTGCCCTACAAGGGAGATTTTTAATCAAACGAGGACAATGGTGTTATCTATATATTACATAAAACTGAGCCTCTGTATCTATGGGTCCCATACCCATGGATTCAACCTCCCAGGAGTAGAAAATATTTGAAAAAATCTATGTAAAAGCGAGAGTTCAGACTGCTTCCCTGTTCATTATTCCCTAAATAATACAGCATAACAGCTGTCTACACAGCACTTACATTGCATCAGGTTTTATGAATAATGTAGTGATGATTTGAAGTATACTTGAGTATAGGTTACACGCAGATACTACAGTTTCCTATAAGGGATCTGAGCATCTGTGGAATTTCTTATCCAAAACCATCCTAGAACCACTCCCCCCTCGATACAAAGGTATAACTGTACTAGTGAAAAATCAATTCCTTACCTTACTTAAAATAAGTTTTACGATTTTAAAGTGTAAAATGTCATCTTATACATTTCTTTTCGAATTTGGGGATTGCCAACTCAGAATCCTGCGATCCTCTCAGAACTGATGGATCTATCTAAACCTGTCTCAATAGACAGAGTGTGTCAGGGTTGCTCAGAGATTCTGGACTCGGCTCCAGCCTGAGCGGCCGGAGACCTGGGCCAGCTGACTTCGCCTTCCTCTCTGCTCTGCACCTGTGGCTCTGTAATTTGGCTTCAGTGGGAATAACCACGTCATTTTCCTATGCCTTTTTAATTGTGAAACAGAGCATTTAGCCTCACTCTTCTGGCATCTAGAAACATATGCCTGGAATAAATAAGGTGTGTGGGACTCGAATATGGTTTTTTGAGGCAGAGGAACAGCCACAGGGATTTGCTCATATATTTTCAATGATTGCATGGGAGAGTTAGTTCCTTACTTGGCTACCATAAAGCTAACCCCACGTGTTGTAATTTTAAAGCCACTGTTCTTCCTCACCTTCCAACAGTACTGAGTGAATTTCTTAAAGGTTCTAAAATGCCAATTTGCAGCCCTAAATTCTCATTCACGGGATTTTTTTTTGGTGAATTTGTGGGTCATTTTCTCATTTTGTGATAGCAGGAATCAGGAGGGCTGCAAGCAGAACGAAGCAGGACCGCCTCTGCCTGTCCATCACCGCCACAGTTTATATCATAAACATCCCTCAGGCTCGGCCCCTGGGTGGAGGTGGGAGGTGGTAGAGCGTCCATGAAGGGAAGACTTAGTGGGGAGGTTTTAGGCTACTGGGAACACGAGGGCCCTCATCTCTTCTTGTGTTTCTTGTATGGCTCTTGGCCATGAAGGGACCATGTTTTGTTCCTCACGTGCCATGCAATGTTGCTTCACAGTGGACCCGAAGTAATAGGTAATGGATTATAGGCTGAAGCCTCTTGCTCCATGAGCCAAAATAAGCTTCTTCCTTTTCATAACTTGATTATCCTCAGGAGTTTGTTATAGTGGTGGGCAGTGGCTCCTCATGGTAACCAGGAGGAAGACGCTCAGTTGGCCTGGATGTAGTTTCTGCTCTTCGTGATTTTATCTGATGTTAAAATAATACATGATCCTGGGGCCGGGGAGTTAGCTCAGTGGTTCCGGCGCCTGTCTCGCAAGCACAGGGACCCGGGTTCGATTCCCCGGTAACCACATAACAATACTGGGTGTGGTGACCCACACCCAGCAGCAACCAGTACCACATACCACAGTGCCGGGCGTGGTAGCTCACGCCTGTAATCCCAACACTCGGGAGGCAGAGGCAGGAGGATTGATGTGATGTGAGTTGGAGGCTGAGCTCAGGGCCAGCCTGAACCACAAAGCGAGACCCTGTCTCCAAAAACCTAAAAAAAAAAAAAATACATGATCCTCTATTCTGGGGTTTCCACTTGTTCTTATGAGGGTTTCAAAGACCCCACTTCTTTGATTTGTAGGAACTAGAAAATCAGAGCAACCCTGCTGGAATAGATTAATTTCTAATGATTTTTATGTAATTAGTCCTCCCACACACACACATCAGGAAAAAAATCCCAGAATGTAAAAATCTATGAGGATAGAGAGTATCTCTGTCCTGGTGGCCTGGGCTGGGAGATTATAGGCAGTGGATAGATTGAGCATTTAGATATCTAAATATCTAAATTTGATTCGGAGCATGATGGTTGTGTTAATTACTTTTCTTGCTGAGACAAAACACCCTATGCTCAAAGTTAAGGAAGGAAAAGTTTATTTAGCTCACAATTTTTAGAAGTCTTAGTCCTTAATTGGTTCCAAGGCAGAGTAGGACAGCCAATGGGCACTGCAGAGGAGAAATAGTTCATGGTGGGCAGAAGGTAGCAAAGCAAGCAAAGGAGCTTCCTGCCCCCTTTATACTCAATATAGACTATGAGGATTGGGCAGTGCCAGACCAATCAGTGGCCCGAGTTAGTAATCACGCTCTTAATCCCAGCACTGCACACTCTAGGTTCAATCACTTTCACCCAACACCCCACCTATGATCTCAGGAGACTGGGGGAGGGGCATTTAGACACAAACCATAAAGCTGTACAACTTTGCTAATGTGCTAAAATCTACTAAATCTTATACTTTAAGTTTGTAAATTGTGTGGTATGCAAATTTTATTTCAATAAAGCTGTTTTTTAAAAAATAAAGATGAATTTTCTACTAGGACAAATAGGATATAGTTATTATGTCTCAAGCTTAATAGGAGGGTGAGAGAGTTTGTCATACCTCCCCGAATTATATGCTACAAGTACTGCCCCGATTTTTTAAAAATATGATATCATTTAGCTTAAAAGTAGGCACATAAAGCTTTCTAGTATTTCTTCTTGTTTAAATCTGAGAGTTTCCTTCCTGCCTTAAAGACGTACTCTGCTCAAGAGTTCAATTAAAGAGCAGGAAATATGTCCTTGCTTGATCTTCGCAGCTGAAATCTACACATAGGTTTATAGTGTGCTTTGCTGTCTCAAAGAAAAGCAGGTGAGCCACATTGCATTGATTTCCCTTTTGTTCTTTAAAATTTTCTTCTTGGTTGATCCACTTTTCACAACTTTAGCTTGCATTTAGAATCTGGAAGAAATTCTGTTATTTTAAGGCGTGCATAAAAATTTGGAAGGCTTTGCTATTGTGCACATCTGAGGAAGTCTTTGGAGGAAGACATTTCGGACCGACCAGGCTTGGTGAGGACGCCGTCTAGTTCCAGCTGCCTGGCAGATCAGATTCTCTCTTCGGCGGTTGCTGGTGTGTGTCTTCTGCTCCCAAACTGCTGGCTTCCAAAAATGCAGTGAGTGGCCATCACGCCGAGCGCGGCGAGCTTCTCTCTGGCGCATCCCACTTCAGGCATTTTCTCTCTTCTCCACCCTTCCAGATCCCTTCTCTTTTCGTGCCTCGGTGAGTAGACTGGTGGGTTTCCAGGATTCCCGAGAAAGGTGCCAGCCACCATCTGTTCCACTGCTTTTCAACTTGGGAACATGAGATGTTAGCTTGACACTGGCGCGAGATTGTGGTGAGACGCGGGACTGGGAAGATGTTGCATCCACTCTGGGATCTGATTTTAACAGCCATGAAATACCAAGGCAGGACCTGACTGTTTTGAAAGTAGTATGAAACTTCATAGGGTCTCCTGAGACTAAGGGAAATCATGTGTGCATTTCTTTCATGGTGGATTATTAAAGTTGACTATTTGTTGCAAATCTTTCCCATCTTTTGCTTTCCACCCTTAGAAGGAAATGATGTGGTATTCTTCTCTTTTTGTCTCCATGGCCTCCCACTACCCTGGCACCAACAGGTCATTCCCACGCACAGTGACAGATGGCAGGCTGCTGTGAGGTCTGATGTGTACAGATGTCAGGTGGCCTGTGACTCTTTGGAGCAAACACAGAGCAGCCGGGCATGGTGGCTCACATCTGTAATCCCAGCACTTGGGAGGCTGAGTCAGGATGATTGCTGAGAGTTCAAGGCCAGTGTGGGCTACATCAGTGAGTTGAAGATCAGCCTGAACTATGCAGTGAGAGCCTGTCTCAAAAAACAAAAAGCAGTAACAATAAAGAGACTGAGAGAGAAAATGCAGAAATGAATTAGTATCTCTTGTACTGAAATTTCATTGCAGAAGAGGCCTACGTTATGGTGACAAATTTTAAAAAGCTCCTTACAAGGTGACAGGGTTTTTAAAAAAAAGAGAGAGAAAGAATGGAGAGATTCTGCTTTGGCCCTGCTTTTTGATGTACCCCAGATCACTCCCAAGTGCAGGGTCATAGGACTGGCTGGGTCTGTCCTTGAGGACCTGCTCATGAGAAGCATAAACATTCTCCTCTCATCCCACCCCTAGGAAGCCCCAGCAGCTCTGAAGCCCATGTTTCTGAGTTTGCCCCCTGGGCTCAACTACTTTCCCTCTGTGGTTGCTGCTTAGGAACATACCTTTTATTTGCCACCTTCTTTTTCTGGTCTCACTTCCTCACCTCTCCCACTGACTGCCCTTCATCTGCCGAATAAGCCACCTACACTCAAACCCCACCTCTGGGTCCGCTTCTGTGGGAGTCCAGACTAAGACTGTGTATGTGTGTGTGTTAAAAATGATTTATAACTTCATTAACTAACTAAATAAAAGAGAGTCCATGCATGAGAGAGCGTGTCATGTGTGAGGATTATAATTAGTCCAATTCTACGTACTTGAGGTCTTTTTACAAAGTTTCCAAAGCGTGGACTCTGGAGCCAGACTGCCTGGCTTCCTCAAATGTGACAATCGACAAGTTCTTTGTCTTCCTTTTTGTGCCTCAGTTTCCTCATTTGCAGAGTGAGAATGGCAATGATAACACCTCCTGGGATTGCTGTGTGCAGAAAGCTGTCGTCCCTAGGCATACCGCTCTGCTACTGCCAGGCTGTGTTCATAGTCTCTTCTCACCACGACAGCGGGCAAGAGAAAGCAGCAGTTAAAGTTTTACTGGGACTTTTTGAAGTAGAAGACACCCTCGGTGTGACAAAGAAGGCACGCTGGAGTATTCCAGCTAATGAGTTCTTTCTGTATTAATAGCCACATTATTCAGTGTCTACCCAGAGCAATCTCACGCCCCCACCTTTGAGATTCAAAGATACTCATCTCCAGTAAAACCCCCAGCCAGTGCCCACTTTACGATCCACTGGGCTGCTGAATCCGGACACAGAATTATTAAACAGATGGGCACCAGCTTGCTATAATGAATCTTACTGGGCTATAGGTCCCCTCGGCCTGAGAAAAATGCTCCCTGCTTTTTTCTTTCGCCGTGTGCAGCCACAATGCAGCCGTAGGTGATGGCCTCCTTTGGGCAGAGCCTTAAAAGCCAGAGAACACAACTGCTTTAAATACCCTCGCCAGCAGGCCAGAGGAAGCTTGGAGCCTTCCCTCCCATGGCTGAGCTTCCAAAGATGTTTTGCTCTACTGTAGTTCTGACTTTGACATGATTTATTTGTGAGTCAGAGATTCCATGAGTTGATAAAATGTTTAATATGTCTATAAAAGCCCACATGGTAATTTCCCTTTGTACCCAAGCATTTCCATTTAGAGTTATGCTCCACATAGAGTACTTATTAGAGAATAGAGTCACAGCCCACATCACCCTCCTCTTCCTCTATTCACTCTGGAGCCCACCTCCTAATCGAAGGTCCCAATTTTCCCTGCCTAGACTCTATTTCTGTTTCTCTCTCCCCATTATCTTGGCATGTAACTTTGTCTTTCCCCAATCCGCTGGCTGTCACCTCGCCACAGCTCACAGACCCACTCTGAAATAACCACTTCCAACCAAACATAGACTAGTGCATGCTTTCTGTGCAAGGATGCAGACTACACATCCTAGGCCTTGCCGGCATTCGGTCCCTGTCAAGACTGCTCAACTGTGTCATTGCAGAATGAAGCACACAATGAATATAGCTTTTTTCCCAATGAAACTTTATTTATAAAAGTAAGCAGTGGGCCAGATTAGGTCAGTGGCTGTAGTTTGTTGATCTCTATCACAGAACAACAAAAATGAACAAAATTCATCATCCTCTGATGCCCCTCAATAAGGTATTAACACATTTTCTTGCCTTTTAAAAATGACTTTTTCATAGAATACTGTGCACATAAAAATTTCTTTGTTTGCTTCTACCGCTGCTTCTGAGACACAGCAGAGTTGTACTGCAACACTTTCTATATATTTGCCATCCTCTGTCAATTGAAGGCAGTAATTAGAGTTCGTGTATTCATGGATTCATTTCGTACAAACCACACGCTGGCCCCTGAGGTTACGCCGTTGGTACACCCATCAGTGTTTCCCACTTCACTTCTCTTCTCACGGCACATGCTATAATTTTGTTTACCACATTAGGCACAGCAACGAGGTTTTCTCTACCATGGATACACAAGCAAAAGCAATGACGAATATTGACTGTACTAACTTTGGCCCATAGACATCTGCGCCAAGACTTCAGAACAGAAATACAATTTCCTCGTTTCTTTCCTCCACTCTGCTGAGTTCAGCTTTGCGCCAATTACTTGCCATTGTGGTGATACAAATAGGACTTCATTAACATGGCCGTTCTGATCCTGATAAACAATTTTATTTACACTCCGGCTCGGCTGAAGAATGAAGTCACAGAGAAAAGTTCACGGTAGGTGGCCTTGCCTTTTTCACGGGGCAGCTTTGACGAAATCCCCAGCACCTCTGTTAGACAAGCTGCTATTCAGCTCCCCGGGTTAATGAGAGTTCGGGGTGTGTGCCTGCTAAAAAAGGACAACAGCACTTGTAATCAGGGCTGTTCACATTTTTATTTAATGACATGTATTGGTGCCATTTGTACCATTTTCTCCTAATTCCTGATCCCTTTGCTCCTGCAGCAGATGTAAATCAAGACCTGGTGGTGACTTCTGATATCTGCTTAGCTATCAGTTAAATTGCTTGTCTTTGACTTATAATTAGATATATTTTACATGTCCTGGAGAGGAAGGTTTCCTCCTTGCATCCTTTTTCCAGGGGGTGACTTCAGCTGGAAGAAGCGAAGACAGTAACAAAGCCGATAAATCATAAGGGGTTGGCACCAACCGAAGAAAGGTTTATGGGTACGGTGGGCTTCTACCGGGGAGCATCTGAAGCCACCTCACTCCAGTTTCCACAGGAAGCAACCTCGATTGGTCCACACTCTTCAGTGGTGAAGAAGATGACCTGACATGCACTTCTGCTTGGTCTAGTCAATAGCTCAAAAGAAAATATCTAGAAACAAATCCCACACCGTGGATCTAGATAATCTGACATGAAGATTTCTTCCTTGTAACTGACCAGACCAGTGTATCAGGTGCAGACAGCTACAGGGTTCTGTGGGCCCAGCGGCTGAGCGAGTGATTGGGGTTTACACACTCAGAAACTTGTCAGATTCTACCCCGTCCCAGCCTCAGCCTATCAGTGATGAAGGAACTGAGGATTCCAAGAACTACGTTTAACAGCAGTTGGAGCTGGGAGTCTGTAACTGATAAGAAGATAAAGTTTCAAGCCCTAAGGAGCTTTTGGTCCATAGAAGAAACAAGATAAGCCAAGTGGTCCTTTCCTATGGTATTGGTTGTTTACTGGATCCTTCAGGCATTTAATTTATGTGCTACATACTTGAAATCACTAGATTGTTATAAGAGTTCTATTAGGTCAGTATTTTTACTGTTCTCTTTTTTAAAGACTAGGAAGCAGTCAAAATAGGTCAAATAATTTGGGCAAGTGACATGCTCCATTAAATGGCAGGACTGGGATTCTAAGAGGACCAATGAGAATGAAGACCATT
This sequence comes from Petromus typicus, assembly GCA_004026965.1. NCBI lineage: Eukaryota > Metazoa > Chordata > Mammalia > Rodentia > Petromuridae > Petromus > Petromus typicus. Next base: position 12,450 of record PVIR01001636.1, on the reverse strand, counting down.
CCTGTCATTGTGGTGACACAAATAAGACAAACAGAACTTTGTGAGGCCAGAGAGCACCAGTCACTTTTCCAGATGATCATATTTGATACACCTAATCCTCCTCTGTGGAATATGTCCCATTTTGCAAATAAGAAACCTACTGGGAAAGAGATACAATTTTGGAATACCCACATACCTCATGTCCTGGAAGAGACAAGGGAAGACTGAAGAATGTATTTAAACTGTGTGCCCAAGAAGCCTTAGAGGACAGTACATGCTACAGACTCAGAATCTACCCAGCACCTTGCAGCTCAGTGAGTTGTCACCCTATGGGTCTGGCCTTGATCAAAAGTGCTTTCTGCCTGGCAGCCTAAAGAGCCACTGAACTAAATCCTGAGTGTGTCATTACTCTCTACATAATTAATCTAGTGAGTCAATTTGTAATTTTGTATCTATTGGATGGAAGAAGGAAATAGAACCTGTCCACCGCTTTCCCTTCCAAAAAAGCGCCAAGAGATATAAGGATAGCTGTCAAATACATCTTAGGTTACTCATCGGTAGAATAGAGACAAGAATACTTATCTCATAAAATTATGAGAAATGAAATTGATATCTATAAAATGCTTACGATCAGATTAAATGTTCAGTAACAGGGAACTATAGGAAGAGGACCAGGGAGAGAAGGAAAGGAGAAGGACAGAAAGAAAGTTTCCTTGAAGCAGAAGTCTTCTCATAGCAAACATTTCCTAGGAATCTCTGTGTACTTCTCATTGGTCAAAACATAATCACAGGATCATACATAGCTGCAAGAGAGGCTGGGAAATATAGTTTTAATTTTTGTTAGGGTTTATATGCCTGCTTAAAAATCAGCATTTTTATTACTGTAGAAAAAAAAAGAGAATGAATATGAAGGAAAACTAATAGTTTGTTATCGTCACCAATAGCCTAGACAAAGCTCATTTGTTTTCCATGAACTGAGCAAAAGTCTCAGCTTTAAAAGACAGAACTGAGGCCTGAGACAAAGTCCTTAGCCAGGATTGTGGAGCCACTGTAGTTTACAACCCCAATCTTGGCACATGGCCTTGCCACTCTTCCCACCTGTGTATTGTCAGGGAATCCCAGGAGAGGTAGCCCTTAGGTTACAAATACTAGAAGCTACTCCTTTATGGCTTGAGCTCTCCATTCCCATAGGCGTGCCACCTATCAGGAAGTGTACGGGACGCTGGAACGTCTCCCATCATGTCCTTTCTGTTTGGGAACATGGCCTAAACACATGAGCCAAAACAAACTCTTTTCAGGTTGCAGGGGTCAAGTATTTTGTCTCAGCAACCAAGAGAGTGCACCTTATCCTTCCATTCTTGTGATGGAGGTGTAACTCTGGCACCTGTCCATGTGACATTGCTGAGCAATAAGGTTGCAGATGTAATTAGTTCAAGGCACTTCTGCTGAGTAGACTTAGACACATGCACAGAATACCTTGTGAAGATGAACACAGACATACAGGCAAGACATAGAGAGCCAAGAAACACCTGTGTTTGCCAGTGAACTGCCAGAAGTTAGGAGAGAATGTGAAACATTCTTCCTCATATTTCCCCGAAGGAACTAGTACAACCAGTGTGTTGATTTTGGACTTTTGGCCTCCAATATAAAATGAGAGTTGCTAAAGCCACCCTACTTGTGGTATCTGTTACCAGAACCTTAAGAAACTCATACACCTGGCCAGGACCCAGCTCACCCATAGGCTTTGAGTCAAACTGTTCAAATGAGAGCTTTACAGCTCGGCCCAGTGCTCAACTCTATTTCCATCTCGATTCCTCATTCCAGGCCCAACCACTCACCCCTGCTGTGTCTTCCTTCCCTTTGCAACTGAGACACACTAGGTACTGTAGCCAAAACACCTGTATGGATCAGAGAACTGAAGGAACATCCATTCACTTTAAGAATCCTCTTCTTGGGCCCGGGATTTAATTCTGTGGTTCTGACACTTCCCTGGCAAGCACGGGGTCACAAGTTCAATCCCCAGTGCACGCGCACAACAAAGACCTTCTCACTTAACTATTTACAACCAGGGAGTGAGTATTTTAGGGGAAACTGGGATCTCTCACCTCCTCTTAGGCTTTATTTGTGCAACAAAATGAAATACAGTTAGGCATCTTCTTGGATAGTCTGGTAAATGGTGACACTGAATAATTATCTGAGCAAAGAGTAGGTTCTCAGCACTCCTCCTCTTTGGATGGAATGTGTGGGTGCATCTCGATCGTCCAGTAAATCCAAAACTGCCAAAGTCTCTGGCCCATCAGTGCAAGAAGCCTTGATCTTCTTTTACAAAATCTTCATCTTCTCAGTAACCAAACTAAGTGAGGTGAATGAGGGTTAAAACCATAGGAAAAGGGTAAAATGAAAAGCTACACAACTGTTCTGATCATATCCAAAAGGGAAAGCTTCTGGGCTACCTGAGCAGAAGTGTAATGCTAGGTGCCCAGCCTTTCCCGGGCAGCAGGGCTATCAGTTTTGCTTCCCTGAACAACCCGAGAGTTGTCAAGTTCACAGTGTTTGCTTTTGGGCTTAGAAAATACAAGCACCCCTGATGTGGGGCTCAGGAGGAAAATCCTCATTTATGCCATCTGCACAGAAAGAGGGGCCTAAGGGAGGTCGAGGGGAAGAGGAGAGGAAGGGCCACAAGTCGAGGAGGCCACACACAGAGAGAAGGCAACGATGCCAGCAGCCCACAGCCAGAAGAAGAGAGTCTCCTCCGCCAGACTTAAGCAAGTGCCATCTGGCTAAAATGAGCATCAGAAGCAGCCTTGAAATGTCCCAAATGAATAGTCCCGGAGTGGGGACCCAGGGGGCAGTCCTTGAGTGTCCCGTGAGCAAGGGGGAGGCGCCAGGAATGAAGGCCCTGGTCCTCTGTTTTAGCACCAACCTCCATCCAGGGAGAAAGGAGAACAGAAGCGACTGTGGAGGATTGCCTGCCAGCCACCTGGCAAGGTGACATGGCAGTGCGAGGGTCTCGAGCTGCCCTCCTGCTAGGCCTTGCCTCCACGAGAGACCACCTCGCCGCTCTGCATCTTCCTGGCTTCCTCTCCGAGTCCCACAGCTCCAGGCGTCACAGCGACATGTGTTCCTCCACACCTAGAAGCTGCTCCCATGAGAGACTGGGCAGAGAGCGTGCTGCCAGGGCTGCAGGCTGAGGAGGAAGACCAGCCCCCAGCGTCCTTCCAGAGGCAGGACCAGCAGGGAGCAAAGGGCAAGGCATGCAGGCTGCACTGCACCGAGCTTAATTTTGTTTTTTGTTTTTAATTTTCAGATGAATAATTCAGTGGCTATGCCAAGGTTGAAATATTTTTCTGTTTTCAGCAAGATGTGAGAAAAGGAAATGAATTTTAATGAAATGTTTTGGTTTACTTTATCAGAGGCTTCCAGTGTAGTGGGATTCCCACGCCCTCAGCAGATGTCAGCTGCTTAATCCTCTTGCCTGTAAAAGGCAACAGAGAGCTGTGTGGTCACCCCACTCGACCTGGCGCATGTCCCCATTTCCCAGATGAACACAGACACCTGCTTGTGACACGGGGCTGGTAGAGTGTGGGAGCTGTGTGAGGTGCCCAGCCACTCAGAAACCGGAAACTGTAAGTGACAACCAAACCGTCCTCCCTGATATGGGCCAACAGGTCTCCATGGGGAGGGCAAAGCACCTACCCCATGTACCCAGGTGCCCGTACATCCTGGCCTGGCTGGGTGGCTCAGTTTTGGGAGACGACGCAACTGTCAGCACCGACCAGGAAGAACTTAAGTATTTATACGATTCTGCAAACAGGATTGAAGGGAGGTGCAGAAAGGCAGCCAGATTTCTAAGGAGAAGACAGAGCTGTCAGGTAGAGGTGATATCATGGGTCTCAGGGAATGTGCCAGAACATGAGATAATTGATAGCTGCGGGCTCAGGACACGTTTTTGAGCAAAAGTTCCTGAACAAAGTCGGCAACTATCAGACCACAGGGAATCTCTTAACTGGACTGCTGTTAGGCTTCCTTAGGATTTGGAAAACACCTGCCCAAATCAGCTGTGGTCAATGGATCGATCACAGGAATGTTTTGTTATGCTCCACTCAACAGTGAGTATGGAGCCCGTTTGAAGCAGGAGTGATGGACGGAGAGCCGAGGCAACCAGACCCCGCCTGCAGGTTTATGAAAATAAGCCTGCCCAGGCAATGTGTATGGATGATGAACCAAAGAAAGTCTGCAATCCAGTGCTCCGTGCCTGGGCTCTCAATGCCACCATCCCTGGAGTCACCTTGTCTAGAGACCCAACCAAGTGAGTATCTAAAAAGAGACAAAGCTGTTGAAAGATCTTGCCTGGAAAAGATGAATGCTGCCACAAGGAGCTCGTAATAATTCTCTGTTCACATGCTTTGTCATTTAAGGTTTTCAAATCACATCCTGCATCATGTATGTCATTGTTTCCCTACTCAGGAAAGGGTGACGGTCATTCTCCTGGTCTCCCAGGGATTCAGGGGTACGTTGGGGCTCCCAGTTCTGACTCCCCAATGTGACCCCTGCTCCTTGCGGGGAAGAAAGTGGTCGAACAGGAGGAGACTTGTGAAGTGAGCGACTATGAAGGGAACCAGCCAGGAGCCCCCGTCCCCTTTCCCAGGGGAAGCTCTAGGCCTTCCTCGTGGAATGTACTGTGATACCAACCTGCCCCGAGCAGCCAGCAAGGGACAGATGCTGTTGATTAACTTGCAACTTCCTCTCTGCCCCAGGCCTTGACTCCAGTGGTGTCTAGACCCCAGGTTAGGCCTTGGCCCCCATTCCACGTGCCATTGTCTGTCTGCTACGCCATATTTAGTCAGCCCACATGGCACAGCGGCAAAGCAGGAATCTCAACCTTCTCTCAAGGCCGAGAAGGTGGCGGAGAGGACACGGGGAGCTCAGCAGGGGCAATATCTGTCTTCACAGGCCTTTGCAGGTGTCCTGCAATACGGGCCCAGGAGGAGGAAGGGCAGGGGAGACCTGGTGCCGGTGTGTTAGGGAATATATTTGATTAGGAAAAGAAGATCAAAGATCAAGAGCCTGTGTGGGGGCAGCTGCAGCTCCAGGGAAATGAATCACAAGCACCTGTAGGGCATAACACAACCCTGAGGGAGACACCCACTCCCTCTCCCTGCCATTAGACAAGCCAATGGTAACATTTACAGGGCAAAAACAAACAAGCAAGCCCGGACAGGCCAACCCCAGTGGCGGGAGGGCGCTGTGTGCTGGAGATGAGCCTCCAGGTTCACACACCTCAAAGCCTGCACTTCACCACGACGAGGAAATGCTCAGCAGTCATACCCTGTTTTCTGTTTCTCTGGCAAAATCCCCAAGCCTGGGTGGTTTATAAGGGAAGGAGTTTCCTGTGGCTCTAGAAATCCAAGAACAGGGCGCCAGCAAAGGTCTTGTGCTTCGTCATCTCAGAGTGGGAAGTGAGAGGACTAGCAGAGGCGTGTGCAAGGACAGAGCACGAGGAAGCTTGGCTTTAGGACAACCTGCTCTGTTGGCCGTGAATCCAGCTGCGGGAAAGTGAGAACTCACCAGCGGAAGGAGGCCTTCATCTTCCCGCTGACCTCATCTGCTCAGCAAGGCGTCACCTCACACAGCCATCGCGGTAGTGGTCAAGTCACATCTCCGCGCATGCGAGTTTCATGGGGCACCGACCCTCTGCAGAGCAATACATGGGTACCTCTACAACTCCAGAGACTGTCAGCAGATGGAGGACTGAGTGGTAACATTTTAAATAAGTGGTGCTATGTCCAATGGATAACCATTCGGTAGAGAGGATAAGCCACAACGGTAGTGAAAATCAAACCGGAAAATGAAATATGTGTAGAAAGAAAGAGTGGACAAATTTTGGGGGACTATTTCTTTGGAGTGGAAATAGTTTGCCTGCCACTTAGGGTTCCAGAAACCCCGAAACAGTTTTTGATTAAATAAAAATAAAAGGCTTCTAGAGAAGGAAAAGTACCAAAGAAAAGTCAAAGGGTGAATGAAATAAGTATTTGTAACTCAATCTTCCCTAATAACAAAGAGCCCCTAGAAATGGAGACTATGAAAAACCAAAAATGCAACAAAACAAGCAAAGCGTTGGAATATAATTCACAGAAAATACAAATGGGTTCAAATTGGTAAGGATATTTTATAAAAGGAATAAAAATTAAAAGTGCCCTGAGATACATATACTGCTTTTTACCCATTAAAAGTCTTGCAAAGACACTTTTCAGTCGAATCTGTGGGCAAAGGCAGCCAGCAGAAATGCAAAATGGTTTTACCTCTGGTGGAAAGCAATCTAGTTGTCAATGTGTTACAAAACGGCAAATTGACACCTCTGCCCAGCCATCCTACCTTTGGAAATTTAACTTAATCTCCTCATGGGCAAAAGTATACATGAATAGGAGTCATTATTGTATCGCTCTTGAAACTTCTCAAGTATCCATGATAGGAGAATGGTTAGATAAATCGTGTAATATCATGCAACGAATCAGGGACTCTGTATCTGAGAAGGGAAAGTTCTCCATGGTATACTAAGTGGGAGAAGTAGATTTTAGGATCACAGTATCTTTTCTGCAAAAAGAAGTGAATATACGGTAGACTATTTGTATTTGCATATAAAACACTGGGCAAAATCTGATAGTTATGGAGGCAAGAGGTGGAACAGGGCAGCCAGGGACATGGCAAACTCTGAGACTCGGGGCCTCTCCTGGAGAACTCAGTGGGTAAGTATGCTTCAAGCAAAAGAAAAGGAAGAGTTGGTAAGTAGGGAGGAATTTACACGTGAGGAAAAATGTGCTCCGAGTCCCTGCCCAGCTCGGCTCTTCAGTCTTGAGTGCCTCCCTCCGCTCTGTCAAGCTTCAAAAGGAAATTCCCACAGGTGGGAACTGCTGTTTCCTGGGAAGAGAAATTACAGCTGACTCCAAGTTCAGCTCAGCAATTCGCCTGGTATAAAAGTCCAGACTAGATTTCTATAAGCCAGACATCGGGGTGACCCTGGCTGTGGGGTACACACCTGTATTCACACAAAGTCCCTCCAAGGTTGGCAGGTGCCAGGCAGGTGGGCATGAAGTGACTGCTTGGGGTTGGGGACAGCTTGGGTTTGGAAACCAGGTAACAGGGATGGGCAGGAAGCTCTGTGAGAATATGAAAAGCCACCAAATGTTTTATCATGTGGCTTTTATGCATTTATGCCATTTGGATTGTATCCGATTATTTAAAAAGAACTCTTTACTTCCAAGAAGTCTTCCTTGATACACTCAGATGCCCCACTAGCCCACAAGACCCCGTAATAACTGATACCAGGTAGCACAGTTATAGAGTATCTGGGTCCCTGGCTAATAAAGTCAGGATATTGAGGTGGTAGAAAGGGTTCTCTGTTCATAGAGAATTTAAAAGCAAGAATAAAATCAAGTAAAAGTCATTTTTCTTTATGGTGCCATACCCTGACAGTTCTAAATAATGGCCATGATAAAATATACCTCCACTCTTGATTTTTATTTTTTGGTTTGTATTCTAAGTTATTGATTCTGAGTGACTCTCCAGTGGTCCCCAAGTTATCACTGGTCTACTCACACCTTTTCAACTTCATGGAGCTGAAAGTAGTACATATTCAGCAGAAGCCACACCTGGAATTAGGAACAGCAATCATTCATAGTTGCGAGCACAAGTCACCCTGTTCTCTTGGATGTGGGACAGGAGCAGTGGGCCACATCTCCCTGTCACCATGCGGACACACAGGGAAACATCCACCTTCTATGCTGTGCAGTGTTGCTAAGTGAGGAGGTCCAGGAAGTTAGGGACATTAGATGCACACTGGATTCATGGGACTGATCTGGATACAGTGCCATTGTACGTGGAGGTGCATCTGTATATATAAGTTGCAAAATGACACCTTCTTGTCATCTACCTTTTGATCATCAATATCATTCTACATGGAAGCAGATTCAGAAAATTCTCAGTTCCCGACTGCTCCTCACAGGACCCTTCTGCTGCAAGAGATCAGCTGGGGATATTTGTTACTGGGGGTTGGGAGCGGCATAGGCAGCATTTCCAGCCCCGAGCTCCTACTTATACCTGCTGAACATGCGGGTTTGAGGTCACACTGATAGCAGCCAGGTTGCAGAGAGAAAAACAGGACGAGTTGTACCTCAGTTCCCTCATTCTGCACAAGACATGAGTTTTTATTGGTGACTTAAGATTTAAGGCAACAGCAAGAAGCACAAGATGTAGGACTTTACCTTACTTAGCATAGCTCATGCATAAAACATTTTACTAAATTTGATGCTCAAGTGTATCCTTTTCTAATTTTTTTTTAACTAAAGGATAAACCAAGAAAATAAATTTTACAAGTGTAGTTGCCTAAACTGTGCCTTTCATAGAATATTTTGGTTTTATTAAAATTCACTTAATAGAAATTATCTACATAAAGTAGTACTCTCTGAGACTTAACCAAAAGATGAATGTTTAATCTTTTGTAGATATACAACATGATAGGGTAATTGGATTTGTTCTTTTCTTTTTTTTTCAGTGTCATAATATCTTTATTTCTATTATTTTAAACAGCAAGAATGCCTAAACAAATATTCAAAAGGAAATTTTTATGTTTGCATTTTTTACCATTTTGCTATTGATTTTATTTTATAATTATTGCTGAAAAGTTTTAATCATATAGAAGAGATTATTTCTAACCTTCTCCTGTTTGATTAAATAGCAATATTCATGAAGAATCTATATGTGCTTTCTATGTTCTTGAACATTTCTAAATAGGCATAATATAACTGACTTTTTATACTGTGCATATATATTTGAAGAATATTCATTGATCATCAAGAAAACTTCTTCAATGAAAGACTTGGGGAAATTTTTAATTTTGGTAAATTCACTGGTGATTTTAACCATTCAGGGAATTATTTTTACCTCCATAAGATGTACAGTTTTATCTCCATGGAAGAACTGAAGAAATGGAGTGTGTGAAGTAACTCACCTATGCTCAGACCAGTAAAAAGAGCCGTGGTCTGAACAAGATCTAATTCTCTTAGCCCTTGTACCTACCACACGGATTCTTCGCACACCTCCTACTACAACCCAAGTTGACCATAAAATGCAATCTGACTACTCCTGCCCCGGAAATGCTGCCTTGGTGGAGATGACCACGGGGGGGGGGGCCGCAGAGCACAGCTGACACCCCTGAGTCCAACTCTCACTTCAGCCCAGCTCCTGGGAATTGGAGATGACACCCCCAAATGCCAGGGACCTGCTTCCCGGGGTGGGGGGGGCGGGGCTGGGTACACCACGCCTGGGTCAGCTCTGCGACAAGGCTAAGGTCATTTTTGCCTTTGTTACTCATGTTCTTTTTGGCGTCTTCCCCTCAGGGTGGCTCTTCCTCACCTAAAATGAGCCCCTGCCAATCACTGCCCATTGCCCTGTTTACTTTATGGCTGACAGAGTTGCATCTGCTCACCACCTACCCACTCACATTACTCCCTCTTCCTTTCTACAAGTAGAAGTCGTCATTCATACTCAGATGGGTGTACCTTCAGGACATCCTCAAAGAGAAGTAAACAGGTCATAGATGTGTAAATATCATATCTGTTCTCTGGTATGAGAAAATGAAGATAAATGAGTTCTAGTATACACAGTAGATATTGTGCAATAGAAAATATTTAAAAGGAAATAGGGTGTAGAGTGAAATTGCAAAGGGAAAAGAATGTGATAGTAATTTTTAAAAGGAAACACAGCTCATGTACATATAGAGGGTAGGGGATTGCAGGGTGGGTGACAAATGGGAAAAAATGAGAATCAAACTGTATCATATACTGCTACAAACTCTCAATGTTGAATGTGATGATGATGTGTATATATAATGTACCAAAAAAGATTTGAATTTTTTTTTTTTTTAAAAAAGTCATACTCAGAACCCTCCTGGGAGTACAAGAGGGTAGGAAGGGGCAGACTTGCACTGATGAGGGTCCATTTTTTAAAAGTAGATGTCAAAGCCAAATTCAGCAATGATTAAGTGAAAAATGACCCAGACCTACCTAATGAACTCTAGTGAATTGGCCAATTGAAATGAAATATGGTTTGTAAATAAAACTATTGAATGGCACCACCAAAAAAAAAAAGTTACTACATAGATGGATTCCTAACAGCATTTATCATGAGTTTGAAAGAAAGAAGATATGAAGCCCTTAATAACACACCGCCTGTGAGCATGAGCCCATCACATGCCCAGTGTGGAGAGGATTGTACACCTGCACATGTGTCCCCCAGTGGACGGACAGGAAGTGGCCCCGTCAGCACCCAGCAATGCACCAGCGCAGCTTCCTCCACTGCGCCGACTCTGCGGCCCTCTGCACCAGAAGGAAGCCACGATTGGAGAAGAGACAAAGGAACACACTCTGTCTGGGGTTCCCCAACTCGGTCTCAGAGTGCAGAGGGTGCACACTCCGGCCTGATGCTCTCCTGCAGCTCCAGCTGCGGGACGCCACCTCCTCTTATGCAGACTAGAGATCTGACAGGTGACCAAGGATTTCTAAACACGGTTCAAGGTTCTCACAGACCCTGCCAGTTCCCACAGCCTGAGTTCAGGGAAAGGAAGCAGGCAAATAAGGCAGCCTCAGTTGTATGGGAATCTCTCCTTCCCCTCCTCAGTCATTAACAAAGACTGACACTATAGTATTTATCAAAAAATCTTGTTCCCTAAGTGGTGATATAGAATAATTATCTCAGCATGCAATCAGCGCAGTGATCTCCTTCAAAGCAATTTGTGGCAAGGATATGCATTTTTAAAATAGATTAAATTTTCAAGAGCTCGTCTCTTAAACCTGGTCAGAATGTATTTACAACTCACCTGGTGAGATGATGCCTATCTGGAAGCTGGATTTCTCTTTTATTAGGTCTTACTTAATTGAATCAAACAAAGTCACTTTGGGATTGTCCCAAAAGTAAACCTTTTATCTCAAAACAAATGTGTCTTAACAAGGCCCTACAGTAAATAAAGGCAGGTTTCCACGCAGTAGAGCCCTTGCTCTTCCTTTTAAAAGCTTATGGCCCGACTTGGTTTGTGTTCTTTCGACTGAGGAAATTGCTTATGGAGTTAACTGTTGCCAGTGAAAGCAACAAGTTGGTTTTTTGTTTCTTTTCTTTCACTAATTATTAAGAAATACTTTGCCACCACCACCACCCCAACCCAGGGCCTCCTGCAGGTCAGGCAAGTGCTCTGCCACTGAGCCACATGGGGCCCTTCTTTCTCTTTGAAACAATCAAGTCGTGCACAGCCGGTGCACGTTTTCTTGGCATGGCCGCAGTGTGGTCGGGAGTGGGTCTGGAGTGTGAGCTTCTGATCTTTACTGAACTCATGAGAGAAATGCCAAAAACCTTCACCCGGCACCCCCACGCTCCGGGGGGCGCAGAGCCCCGCAAGCTTTGCGATGGCTCAGCTGTCCTGTCCTCTGCATTGTGTCCTCCAAGTGGTCACCGGCCCGCGAGCCCGGGTGCAGCCGAGAGCGGAGCCCACGCTGCGAACGAAGTCCTTGGTGCGGCGGGTCGCGGGCCAAGCTCCCGCCCCGAGAGGTCGTGTCACACCCAGACACTGCGCACCGGGGGCGGGGCGGGCCGGCCTCGGGCTGCTCTAATCCATCCGCCAACCTGGTGCAGGGCTTCTGGGGGCGTCTGCTCCCGGCCCGGGGCATTTAACTTCGGGAGGGAGCTTGACTTCCTGCCGTGCGTTCCGCTGACTCACAGAACCTCGCTTCCCTTCAAACTCAGGGGCGGCGGGAGCGTCCTCCTCCCTCATCCGTCCTTCCTTCGGCCTCCGGCTGCCATTTCCTAGTCGTGAGCTGTCGCTCCTACCAAATGTCACGGGGATGAGTGCGCCGCTGCGGGGGAGCGGCCCGCGGGCCGGGGTGCGCGTGTCACGCGGGCAGAGTCACCCAGACGCCCGCGAGTTCGCGCCGCCGACACCTCCTGTCTGGGCTCCCGCACCCGAGGTGGGGGCCCCCCTCTCCACAGCGCAGAGGTCTGCGGCGCCCAGAAAGCTGCGCACACAGGCGACTGACCCGGAGAGGGTACTCCGACGAGACACCCCCAAACCCGGGCTGAAGTGGGGAGCGCGTTTCCTGCCCGCACCCCGAGGCCGGGCGGGGCCCAGGGAGCCCGGGAGACTCACTATTATATAAACTTGCGATCCGCCCCGGTTGCTGCGGCTGGGGCGCCGCAGGGTGTTTCCGACCAGATGGGCCCTGAGGCCCAGGGGCCGCCTCCCTCTCCTTGTTCTGCTCCTCCTCACCCTCCTCGTCCTCCTCCTCGCCGTCCTCCTCCCTACCCTCCTCCCCGTCCTCCTCCCTCCCCTCCTCCCCCCTCCCTCCTCCCCCCCTCTCATCCAGGCCCCGCGGCCCCACCCTGTGCCTTTCCCAGTCTACCCAAATCTCCGTCTTTGCGCGACTCCTG